>JAODAL010038578.1:0-10000 GCA_025379985.1 Phyllomedusa bahiana
CTGCTGTTTTTAAAAAAAATAAACCGTCTTTTTTCCCCCCCAAAAAATTTTAAATTTTCCCTGTACAAATTCACAAGCAAGGGTTTAAATTTAAAAAATTTTTTTTCTCTTGTTGTGTAGCTAAAAAACCCCCCCTTAAACCCGCTACAAAGCTTAGTTTGTGGTTGCTAAAATTGTTTGGCGAAAATTTACATCCAGGGGTTTAATTAAGCTTTGTTCTGCTTTTTGTACTCAGAAAAAAGAAATTTTGGGTTTTTCACCGCCACAAAAAAATTTCCCTGTAGCTTAATTAAATATCCAAAGGGTTAATTAACCTGTTTGTCTTTTATATTCATAAAAACACAGAGTTTTTTAAACGGCACTACAATAAATTTTTTTCCTGCCGCCCCGCATTTGGGACCCGGGGTGGGGAAAGGGGGGCTTCACATCGTCAGGAAAGAGGGCGTCAGCTTTGCGCCGGGAAAGGGCGCAGCCACCCAATTTGGGGGTTTTGTGTGGCCGTGCGTAAACAGGGTAGAAAGCATGTGGGGTGGGGGAGCCAAGCGCCAGGGGGAAAAAAAACTGCTTCCCGCCCCAAGGGAAAGTAGCGGCCCCAGGGGCTCAGCGGGGGGCCCGGGGGGCAGTATTCACTCAGTGCGGAGCTTTGGCGGAAAAATTCGAATTTTGGGGGTGGGGCAGTTCTTTGCTAAAAACACCGGAGGAGCCGAAAAGGGTATATGTAAGAATCTGTGGGCAAAAGTAAAAGCGGGGCCAGGGAGCAAATTTTTGGGAAACCAGGGCCCTGCGAAAACAAAATTCAGCGTCACCACCCGGGGTGGCCTGGGAGAAATGTGGCTCAGAGGGGGTGGTCCATCCTGCCCCCCGAAAGCAACAGCAGCAGCGCCCAGGGGCACGCAGGGCCATTGCACCCAAGCCAAGGCTCCACCACCCTGCAGAAGGGAGCTGTTTCTCTTGAAAATCATCCCCCGGTCCAGATGCACCTGCTCCTCGCTACTCATGGTGCCAGAAACCCGTTCACGAGGCGATTGCAAAGAGACAACAGAAAGGTGTCCAACCACCAAGGTCAGCACCCTGCCCTTTCTCCTGCCCCAAGTTTTTTTGGAAACTGCAGCCCCTCCCTTTTCCTAATGGGGGAACTCTCCCAACCTTCAAGAACTAATGGCTTGGCCGACCAAAATGGAGAGTTCCAAGCCATTTTTTCTTTTCCAAAAAGGGCAGAAAACCAGCATTTCATAAAATGTAAACAGAAGGGGGCCAGTCCCTTAAAGTTTATCGGTTTGTTTTCCCAAAGGGGCACGGGAGCGCGGACGCCCGGAGCGTAACTACGGTCAGGGCCAGTACCTGTCCTTTACGGCCCACTCGTGAATTGCTTTCCCCCCTGGCACACCAACAACTTGGGCAAAGGGGACGGCGCTTTTTTCCTCCATTTTGTCAAACTGCGGCTTTCCCGCCCCAATTCCGCCCCTCCTCCTCCTCCCCACCACCACCATTCAGCCTCCCACAAAAAAAATGCTCCCTTTATACCAATGTTGGTTTTGGGACAAACGGTGTCATGCTTTTTACACCTGGCTCGCCTCGGCGAACGAAGTCACACAGGGGGGGAACTGCTCCGCGTCATGCAGCAAGAAATCATGTGTGGGTTTCCCCCGCGCCAACTGCAAATCGGAACCATTGTGACGGCAATGGGAGTAACATGGGTTCTGCGCGGGACCGAGGAGGGAAAGGGTCAATGCCCCCTGATGGCGCACTTTTTTCAATCTGGTTGTAAAAAATTTTCCTGAAGTTTTTTCCACCGTTCTTCGGGAAGTTTCTGAAAATGGCCAGGAAACTGGTTGCACTTCACCCTTTCCCTCCCAAAGCCGGGAACACCCTCCTCTAGTTGCATTTGGCAGAACGGCCCCCCCAAAAACCACACTCTGAAAAGCAATTTTTTCCACCCGTTGGAATTCCACCTGCACATTTTGGGCCGATTTTATAACAAGAAAAACCATTTTTTGATGATCCAGGCGGACGGGAAGTACTCCCCTGTGTAACCTTGATGCCCACCCAAAATGGCAGCTCTTGCGTGACACCTCCGTTTGTTGGGGCCATTCGGGGAGCCACGTTATTTGTCATTCGCCGGGACTACGGGTTTAAATAACGTCACCCAAACTGTTTTCATGCCTTTGGAACAGATCGAAAAAATCTTTCTGGGCAGGGACTGGGACGGGGCGACTACATCCGGGGCCCACATAGCCCGGGTGGGGAATAAAAATGGAAAAGGGGGAGGACTTGGAGCAAAAGTTTTTATGGGGGAAATTAGTGGATTTTCTACCCAGGTGCCCAAGAGGGGAGGACAGGAGCAGCGGGAGGAGGTAGAAGGAATGAGGAAGACGAGGCAGATGACCCGCAAGCACCGGGCAGAATACAGGGGAGTGGGGGCCCAGGGAGCCCCTGGGAGCACTTTTGCAGATGGCCCCAGCATGTGATTTTTCCCCGCAGTGACAGCCGAATAGCAAGGGATCCGGGCAGGGGGATACTTCTAGCTCCACCCTATTGGACCCTCGCAAAACCGGTCCAAAATGGGGGGCCTTTTTTTCCCCAGCTTTTGAGAGGGAGGAAAAACCAAATACTATAGGGAAATCCTCCGTAGTAAATTTGGCCGCTGCCTTTGTGCGGAAATCGCCCCTTCCCTGACGGGTCGGCCCGGGGGGGTTTTCTTCAGCGCTCACGTATTTACTGCCGCGGCTGCTGGGGGAAGGGGAGGGGTCGGACCCGTACCAGCCCATCACCCAGCAACCTAAGTTTTGGAGTCACGGGTGGGGCAGCTTCCTCACGCGCCTATTGAGGGGGGCAGTTGCCAGCACAGCAGCAGGACGTGGAGCAGACCCTGAACCAACAGGTGGTGGCCTCCTTGGACAGCCCCTGCCACCCCCAGTTAGAAGACCCGTTGGACAAAATGGGCACCAAATTTGGTGTGTGGCCGAAAACTTCCCGATTTTTCCCAGTGGAGAAGCTGTCCCCCCGGGCCCCAGAAAGTGTGGGCATCAGAGGGGTGGTTCATTTGGGGCGGGGGCCATCGTTCCCCAAGGAAAACCCCGCTTGTCCACGGGAAAGGGTTGAATGACTGCCCTTTTGTCAAAAATGAATCAGGCGGGGATGGGCCAGGATTTTCCACACCCAATGCCTTAGGCGCAAAACCTACATAAACCAGACCCTCACCCAAACGGGGAGAAATGAGTCGGGGTTCAAACTACCTGCCTCACCACTATTCATGCCCCCACCCCCCTTTGATGCCACACATTTTTGCTGACATTTCTCCACTGCCCCCAAACCCCATCTTTACCGGGGAAAACTGGTTTTGGGCCACCCACCTCCACACCTGTCATTGGGGCCACGGGTCTGACCTCTGCTGCTGTTGTTGCGGGGGCCATAAAACCCCACCCCTGGGGTCATTGCCCCACTCCCCTAAACCTCATGCTGTTCCCTTCTCCCGGCCTTTCACCTCCACTCCTCTGCCCCATTTTCCACTCTGTGGCCTACTCCATTTTTTTGCCACCTCCAAAATTTTAAATTGGGGCCACTGTCCTGACCTAAAGCTGCTGCCCAACCGTCACCCCCCACCCTCGGGTCTTTGTGCCACTTTTGGGGCCAAACCCTTTTTTTTTGCCACCTCCAGAATGTAAATTGTCCCAACTGTCTGACCTCATGCTGCTGCTGGTGGTTTGCTCCCCGTAAACCTACACACTCGGGTCATTGTGCCCACTCTGGGGCCCCTACTACTGTTTTTGCCACCTCCAGAATGTGATTTTTCCACGTCTGACCTCATGCGGCTGCTGTGGCTGCTGCCGGGCCCTAAAACACTGTGTCATTGTGCCACTGTCTACCTCATGCTGCTGCTGTGGCTGCTGCCGTGACCTACACACTCTGCCCATTGTGCCACTGTCTACCTCATGCTGCTCCCCGCCGTCACCTCCACTCCTGTCATTGTGCCACCTGGGGCCTCCCTACTGTTTTGCCACCTTCCAAATGTCATTGGCCACTGTCTGACCCCCCAACTGCGCTGTGGCTGCTGCTGTGACCTACACACTGTGCCTTGGGCCACTTTTCCTGACCTCATGCTGCTGCTGTGGCGCTGCCGTGCCCCCAACAAAAACTGTGTAAATTTCCCACTCTTTTGGCCCTTTTTTTCTCCTTTTTTTTTTCCCCACCCCCGGAATGGTTTTGTGCCACTGCCCCCAACCTCATGCTCCCTGCGTGGCTGCTCCCGAAACCTACACACTGTTCATTGTGCCCACTTTTTCTACCCATGCGGGCTGCTGTGGCTGCTCCCGTGACCTAAAACACTGTGCTTTTGCCCAAAACCCCCGGGCCCCCTACTCCTTTTTTTGCCACCCCCAGAATGTCATTGTGCCACTGTCTGACCTCATGCTGCTGCTGGGGCCCTGCTCCCGTGACCTACACACTCTGTAAAGGCCACTTTTCTGACCTCATGCTGCTCCCCCGCCGTCACCTCAACTCTCGTCTTTATGCCATTTTGGGGCCTACTACTGTTTTGCCACCCCCCAAATGTCTTTGGGGCCATTTCCCGACCTAAAGCTGCGTTTTGGGGGGGCTGCTGCCTTTGCCTACCCGGTGCCCATTGGGGCCACTGCCCCTTGACCTCATCACTGCTTGGCTGCTCCCGTGACCGCACACTGTGTAAAATTGTCCCACTCTGTGGCCTACTCCTTTTTTTGCCACCCCAAATGTGATTGTCCCACTGCTAAATCTCATGCTGCGCTGGGCGCTCCCGGGAAACCTACACACTGTGTCTTGGGGCCACTGCCCTGCCCTCATGTTTGGTTGCTTGGCTGCTGCCGTACCTACACACTGTGTCATTGTCCCAATCTCGGGCCTCCCTCCTTTTTTTTTGCCACCTCCAAATTAATTTGTGCCACTTCTGCCCCTCATGCGGGCTGCTGCCGTACCTACACCTCTGTCTTTGGGGCCAACTGCTGACCTAAAAGCCTGCTGTGGCTCCCTGCGATGACCTAAAACCCCTGTGTCATTGTGCCACTCTGTGGCCTACTCCTTTTTTTGCCACCTCAGAATGTCATTGTGCCACTGTCTCCCTTTCCATCTGCTGCTGTGGCTGCTGGGGGGTAACTTACACACTTTTCATTGTCCCAACTCTGTGGCCTACTCCGGTTTTTGCCACCCCAAATGTGATTGTGCCACTGTTTTACCTCATGCTGCTGTGGCTCCCCGCCGTAAACCTCCACACCTTCCACTGATTTTTTGCCCCTGTCCCCTCAGCTTTTTTTTTCCAGCTTTTGCGGGCATGATTTTTATCAGGCAACATTCCTGTTTCAGTTTTTTTTGGTCAGTTTTGCCCTCTTAAGTGCCCGGGGAAATTTTTATAGTGAAGGGGATTCTTAAAGCGGCGGCAATCATGTGCGGGGCATTCTAAAACACAACATTTTTATAAGAAACCCAAAACCCAAACTCCCCCTGCATATTTTAAACCCTGCACAACGTTCTACAGCACCCCCCAGGCTCTGTGCAGCCTGGAAAAAACTGTTTTTTTTAAAGTGAAATTTGTCCCGAAGTAATTCGGAAAAAAGTTATTTTTTTGTTTGGGAAATTCGGGCGAAATGAACGAACCCAATTTTGGGAAAATTTGCCCATCTCTAGTCCTCCCCAAAATAGTCCCGTATAAGGGGGAAGCGAGTCTTTAAAAGGGGGGCCGGAAAAGGGGGTGGAAGGCCCGAAGGCAAAGTGGGGTCCTAAAAACAACTCCCCTGGTTGGCCCTAGGCAGTCTGACACTGGGCCCCCAACCTTCACCTTCCTGTCCCTTCTTTCCTGACTCTTTGCAGCTCTAGTGGGTTGCCTTTACCATAAAAAACTACACTACCTAGTACTGAATGGAAAAATGTATGCATCCTCCTTTTCCACATATACTGGGAGAACAGTGAAAACTAGTGCAGAGCAATTCTTAAAAGGTAGATTAAGAGCAAAAGAGTAAACTCAGCCTTCATTTTAGGCAGATGCCGACAGCCCGTTTTCAAAAACTTTTGGACAGTTTACCTGAGACATTCGGGAAAAACCTTTTAGAGTGTGCAGCTGTGCCCTTATTGTGCAGCTGTGTAAGTGGAGAGCCAGTTGTCAGCTCAGCAACTGCAGATGCTTATCAGACCCAGATCAGGTCTTCAGGGACTTATATTCGGGCCTTTAAAAAGTAAACAACAAAATAAAAATATTTTTTCACAAAATTTCTCTTTAAAAATCTTTTTTTGAAACCCTTTTGAAAAGGGTTTCAAAATTAAACTAAAATGGGTATAAAAAAACCCCAAGACATAAAATAAAAAAATAAAAAAAAAGCCAAAAAACCTAACCAACTTTTAGCCCTGCCCCCAATGACCATAAAACCCTTTTTTTTAACGGCTAAATAAACATCCATGAAGAAAAAGGGGCGCAATTACAAAATGTATTTTAGAGTCACTTATAGTGTTATTAAAGTAAATAAATTAAAGGGCTGTGGGCGGGTTCAGGCTGTGGGCAGGTTCAGGCTGTGGGCAAATTTTAGGGTGTGACGGTTTTTACAGCATGAAGCCAAAACAGCTTTGCTATTCCTATAAAAGCAAGTTTATTTAGATGATGCAGGAGGGGTTTTTGGGAAATGTATCCCCCAAGGCTACAGAGCCTTTGAGGGTTAAAGTTTTTCAGTAACAAAAATGAACCCAAACTTTTGTTTTCCGATAACACAAAGGGAGGAGTGACCCCCAAAAGAGTTGGGGAAAGGGGGCTGGGAAAAATAAAAAGAGACGTTCAGTAACCTAGGGAAAACTTGTGTAGAAAAACAGGGATAGAGGAGATTTTTTTCTAGTAAAACACAGCCCAAAATTTAGAAAAGCAAAGTGTTTAGTAATAGTAATTCCCTTTACCTTGCCAAAATTTTTTAAAAACAATCAATGAAAAAAGGGAATACTGTTTTAAATTTTAAAATTTTCATCAAAGTCCCCTAAGGAGGGTAGCTGTCAGAACCCCTCTATTGGTTTATGCTCCACCCAAAATGTTGGGATTGTTTACCTTCTCCAGGCGACATCCTCAACCCGCCCGAGAGATACCCCCCTTAAGTCCTTTTCCCCCCTTTAACCCCCCCTATTTCCCTGACCACACTTGTCTTATGCCTACGGTTAACTACTGCACTGACCTTGTGTTGAAAATAATCTGGGGGCCCTTTGGGGACCCCTTTTCTTTCCTAACTGTTTCCCCAATTTTTCTTTCCCCCAATACTATGTTTTTTTTTGTCAGATTTTCACTGTTGGGGGACTTTTTTTGAGGGAAACAACCCGGGGAAATTTTTTGCCCAAAAGATCCAAAAACCCTCTTTGTGGGGGTTTTAGGGTGAAAAATCAGGGGCCCTTTTGGGCCCGGGTCCCCTTGGGGTACCAACAACAAGTACCATCCATGTCTCCACGATCTGTCTCAGGTGAGCTATTGATGGGGGTTCTAGGAGCTTTGACCCTCCCATCCTGGTTGCTAAAACAAAATAAAACATTCATGTCAATAAAAAGCCAGACAGCTAGCTATAAACGCGAGGGCCCGGCCCAAGGGTTTAGGATCCCAGCACCCAACCTGAACTGAAGGTAATGTCTCCTAGCATGACATGATGTCAGCATTATAAAAATGCCAATATTTCTTTTAGTAACGAGAGACCAAAATCAAGGGACATTTAGACTATTAAAGGGGTGTTCCATCAAAGCAAAGTCTAGTGCTACGATCGGCTTGCAACTAGCTGTTCTCCTCAGTCACTTCTATGGGAGCTCCCGAATATAGCTGAGAGCACTTACTTGGTTATATTTGGAAAGAATAACCCAAAAACCTCCCTTTTTATCAAAGAAAAGGAATATACCAAAACTACAACTAATTAGAACATTTCCTTTAAAAATAACTTTTAATAAAAAATTACAAAAAGCCCTTATAAAAATCCACAGTAAAAACCCAAAAGGGTAAAAACAATCTAGGGGACTGTCAAATGGCAGTAAAAGGAGATTAACCTATCACTCCCATCAGTACCTATAGTCTGCCAAATTCAGAAACCCGCCCCGATAAGGGCGACCCTGCAGTGGGGGGCTCTAGTTGTCCCTATCAAATACCCTAAATCTTCACACTTGGGGGGATTAACATCGATATCTCCCCCCTTTGGGAAAAGATAAGGGAAAAGAGAATAGGTATGAAAACGGGAAAAAAAAAACTACACAACGTTTGAATTGTCCAAAATTATCTACACAACTTAAAAAAGTAGATACCCGGTTAGACCCACAAAAGAAGGGTACATGACTACAGCATTTAAATTAGCACAATAATCCCCATAGAACAACAAATAAATCCCCAGACGCAGCGTTTCGTCCCAATCTCAGGGACTTATCAATGGGGCTAAAAAAAAACAAAAGTGCCAAACTGCTAATTACCATACTCCAGATATAAAGATGACTAACTAGATAATAATACCGATGAACAAATCAGAACTTCTGTTAGGCTGGTTCCCCTGACCGCAATAAAGCTATACTCCCCGGTGGGTACCCTTTGGTTAAGGTATTCACTGTGGGACAGTAAAGATTCTGATTTTTCATCGGGTATTATGTACTAGTCTAGCCATGCTTTATTCTGAGCATGGAATTAGGGGTTTTGGGGCATTTTTGGGTTTTTTTACCCCATTGATAAACCCCGAGTTTGGGGCGAAACGCTGCTCTGGGGAAAATTTTTGTTGTTCTGGGGGATTTTTTGTGCCTTTTTAAATGCTGTATACATGTATCCCCTTTTTGGGGGCCAAACCGGCTATTACTTTTCTAATTGTGTAGATCATTTGTGACACTTTTCCCAAAACGTGTGTTTTTTTTACCTGTTTCACCCCTATTCTCTTTTTCCCTTTTCTTACCCACGGGGGAGATATCGATTTAATCCTCCACGTGTGAGAGTTTTAGGGTATTTGATAGGGACAACTGACCCACCTTTGAATGGTCGCCTTTTTGGGGGGGGTTCTCTGTATTAGGCAGACATGGGTATCATGAAGGGACGTGATAGGTTTAAGCTCCTTTCACTGCCATTTGCCACTGTCCCATAGTATTGTTTTTCCCCTTTTGGGTTCTTACAATGGATTTTGATAAGGATTTAGTAATTTTGATAAAAGTTATTTTTAAAAGGAAATTTTTCAAATTTGGGGTTAGTGTTTATTTGGAAAGCCCTAAAAAATTAATAAGGAAAAAGGGCCGCAAGCGCCGTCCTCCTCATTCTCATGGCGGCCCGGGCCGCAGCTTCTAAAACCCAAGGAACGACTGCTTTTTTGGGAAAAAATCCCCTTTTTTTAAAATGAGATAGATGTAAAATTGTATGGACACTGGTTATAGGGGCCCGGTTTTTGGATGTTTGCCCTTCTCCAGTCCAGTTTTGATTGAGTACATCCGCTACTGCCGGTAAGAATGATAATATTAAAAAAATTTTTTTAAAGGGGGTTTTCCCTCATTACAAGGATAAGCTTTTAACATTGGGGCAAAATTGAAGCTTTTTTTAAAACATTGCTTGCTGATTTCCATTGGCTAGGAAATAGAGAAGACTATCTCCTAGTTTGTTTGGTTACGACCAACTCTCGCCACCACTCTCTCATCTACCTCTCATCATTGCTCTAAGCTGCCATCAGTAAAGGGTCCCCCGAGGGTAAATTTATTTCTGCAGAATCCATCCTACTATGATTTTGAAAGCTTACATTTAGCTAAATAAACACTTTGTGAGCCTGCACCCTGTGTAAACACTGACAGGGTGCAAAGATTTAGAATGTAAAAAGGATATCTGGGAAAACAGCAAGCTGATTGAAATCTTACTATAGACCTGCCCACAACCTGAGCAGCATGTGTGATTCTAAAGCTGGCTATGGCTCTGTGAAACGCAGGGGAAAAAAACCCATCAATCAAAGCTATAGCCCCACATTAACCGTTACATTTTATTACGTCTTAAAGACTCAGGGGGTTTTGCGCTGGC
>JAODAL010038578.1:15000-39050 GCA_025379985.1 Phyllomedusa bahiana
AAGGGGAAAAAATCTATTAATGGAAATTATTTTTTGACCAAAAACCCAAAGGCACCAACCACAAATTCTACATCAGAACCATCAAGAGTTCAGCCAGCAGCAAAGCCACCGGCAGATCTTTAAGACGGTACATAAAAAATTAACTTTATAATGGGGGGCATAGCTTTGCATGTGAGGGGTTTTTTTCACCATGCGTTTCACAGACCCATAGCCAGCTTTAAAATCACACTCGCTCAGTGTGGCAGGTCTATATAATGATTGCACATCAGCTCTGCTGTTCCTAGATATCCTTGTTACACTTCATAAATCTCTTGCACTCGTGTCAGTGTATTACACAGGCTGCAAAGCTCTACAAAGTGTTTATTTAGCTAAATGATAAGCTTTCAAAATCTATAGCTAGAGATGAGATTCTGCAGAAGATAATTCACCGTCGGCGGGCCAGTGACTGATGGCAGCTTAGAGCAATGATGAGAGGTAGATGAGAGAGTGGTGGCGAGAGTTGGTCGTAACCAAACAAACTAGGAGATAGTCTTCTCTATTTCCTAGCCAATGGAAAATCAGCAAAGCAATGTATTTAAAAAAATCTTCATACGCCCCAAAAGTTAAAAGTTTATCTTTGAATAAAAAACCCCTTAAAACATTTTATAAATATTATCATTCTTACCAGGCCAGTATGCTGGATGTAGCTCAATCAATACATTGCGTAGCTGGAGAATGGAGCAAACATCCTAAAATCTGGGCCTGATAACCAGTGTCCATACACTAAACATTACCATCGGGTTTAAAAGGTTTTCCCATAAAGCATCCATTTCACGTTGCTTTCGATAGCTGCGAGCCGACCGTCCATGAGAATGAGGAGGACGGCGCTTGCGGCCATTCTCCTTATTAATTTCTATGGGCTTTCCAAATATAACTACTAACCAATTAGAACAATTCCTTTCAAATATATTTTTAAATTAAAATACTAAATCCCTTTATCAAAATCCAGAGTAAAGACACCCAAAAGGGTAAAAACAATACTAGGCCACAGCCAAAATTGGGCAGTGAAAGGACTTAACCCACGTCCCTTTCATATACCTATATCTCCTAATCAGAAAAACCCCCCCCCAATTTTGGGGGCGACCTTTTTAAAATGGGGGGGGCTCTAGTTGCCCTTTTAAAATACCCAAATCTCTAAAAAAACAGTGGAGATTAACATCGTATCTCCCCGGGGGAAAGATAAGGGAAAGAAAAATAGGTATACAAACAGGTAAAAAAAAAAAACCACTTTGAATAGTGTCACAAATGTATCTACAAAACGTTAGAAAAGAGATAGCCGGTTAGACCCACAGAAGGGGGAAAACATGTACTACACATTTAAATGAACAATAATCCCCATAAAACAAAAAATTAATCCCCAGACGCACGTTTTCGTCCCAATCTCGGGGATTTACAATGGGCAAAAAAACCAAAAGTGCCAAACCCTAATTACCATCCCCCAAATAAAGATGGACTAACTAATCAAATACCTATGAACGAATCAGAACTTCACTGCCCACAGTGAATCCCTTTTACCCCAAAGGAGTACCCCCGGAGCAAACTAAGTTTTATATGCGGTCAGGCAACCGCCTAACAAAAGATTCTGATTCTTTTATCGGGTTTTTATGTATTAGCTAGTCCATGCTTTAATCTGGGTATGGTAATTACAGTTTGGCACTTTTGTTTTTTTACCCCCATTGATAAGCCCCCCCCTGAGATTGGGGACAAACGCTGCGTCTGGGGATTTTTTTGTTTTTCAGGGGGATTATTGTCTAATTTAAATGCTGTAGTACATTTCCCTTCTCGTGGCTCTAACCGCATCTACTTTCTAACGTTGTTAAAAATTTTGTGACCTTTTCAAACGTTGTGTAGTTTTTTTTTACCTTTTGCATACCTTTTCCTCTTTTCCCTTACTACCCAAGGTGGAGATATCGAGAAAATCCCCACTGGTGAGAGATTTGGGTATTTTATAGGGCAACTAAGCCCCCCCACTGCAGGGTCCCCTTATCGGGCGGGTTCTCTGTAAGGCAGACAAAAGTTTCCATATAGGGGCGGAATAGGGTTTAAACTCCCTTTTACTGCCAATTTGACTACTGTCCCTAGCATTTTTTTTTTACCCTTTTGGGGGTCTTTTTTCTTGGGGTTTTGATAAGGGCTTTTATAATTTTGATTAAAAGTTTTAAAATTTTAAAGGAATTGTTCTAATTAGTTAGAGTTTTTGAGTATATTCCTTTTCTTTATCACTTTTTGGGAGTTTTTTGATTCATTCTTTCCAAATAAAACCAAAATAATGCTCTCAGCTTTTTCGGGCTCCCATAGAAGTGAAAGGAAAAAAGCCATTGGCAAGCCGACGTAGCACAGACTTTTCTTTGATAACACCCCCCTTTAATAGCTAAATGTCCCCTTGTTTTGGGCCTCCTTACAAAAAAATTTGGCTTTTTTTTAATGCTGACATCATTCACTAGGAGACATTACCTTCAGTTCAGGTTTTTTTTGGGGGCTGGGATCCTCACCCCTAAGGCCTCTGCACTTATAACTACTGCCTGGGTTTTTTTTTGAAGAATGTTTTTATTTTTTTTTAGCAACCAGTGGGGGGGTCAAAACCCAAACCCCCATCAATACCCCTGAGACAGCGTGGGGGACTGGGTGACTTGTTTGGGTTTGGACTCCAAAAAGGGTCCGGGGGGGGGGGGGCCCTAAAGAGCCCGATTTTTTACCCTCAACCCCCCCAAAGAGGGTTTGGGCTCTGTTCAGAAATTCCCCCGGTTGCACCCTCAACAAATCTCCCACAGTGACACTTTACAACCAAAACATAGTAAAAGAAGGAGTAAACTAAGGCAGTTTGGGAAGCAAAGGGCACCCAGGGAGATTATTTTCAACCAAGGCATGCAGTAAAATTAACCGTAGGCTTTAAACAAAGGGGGTCAAAAAAAGCGGAGGTTAAGTGGGAAGGGCTTTAAGTGGGGTTTCTCTCTGTTGGGGGAATTTCACCTGAGGGAAAAACAAAAGCCACATTGTGGGGCAGACCCCTAGATGGGTTCAGACAGCTACTCCCTTTAAAACATAGTTAAAATATAATTAAAGCAGTATTCCCATTTCATTGATTAGATTTTAAACATGTAGGCAAAGGTAAATGAATACTATTACTAAACACATTTTTGTTTTATTTTGGGGGTTTACTAATAAAAAAACTCCTCTACTCCTGCCTTTTCCCCAAAACAAGCTTCCCCAGGTTACTGAACCCTCCCCCTTTTTTATTGTTCCAAACAACCCCATCCAAAACCCATTGCGGTCCACCCCCTTGAATTTTAACAGTAAAAACCCAAAACTTTTTTTTTTTTCTTTTTTCTGAAAACTTTTTAACCCCCTAAGCTTTTGGTGTAAGGGGGGGGGTTGGGGGGGGGGGGGGGAACCCCAAAAGTTTTACAAACCTCCCGCCTCATCTGACCCAAAAAGCTCCCAAAAAGGAAATAGCAAAGCTGAATTTTGGGAATTTACTGCTGAGAACCGCTCACAACCTGAAAATTTCCCCCAGCCTGAAAACCCGCCCACAAGCCAAACCCGCCCACAACCCCCCCAATTTATTTACTTTTATAACAAAAAATAAAAATTTACTTTTAAAATTAAAATTTTTTAATTTTGGTTTACTTTTCTATCATGGATGTTTTTAAAAGACCGTTTAATAAAAAGTTTTTGGGCCTTGGGGGGAGGGCTAAAAATTGTGGTTTGGAAATTTTAACAAAAATTTTTTGTTTTTTTTTTTTATGTCTTGTGTTTTTTTTTTAAAACATTTTTAGTTTACTTTTGTTTAACCCCTTTAAAAAGGCCCGAAAAGGAAATTTTAAAAAAGCTTTTTTTGGAAAAAAAAATATATTTTGCCCGAAATTTTCTTTTCAGACAATATAATCCCCCGGGAAAACCCGGGTCTGGGTCGAAAAGCATTTTTGCAGTTTTCTTGAACTGACAACCCCGCCTCTCCCCTTACACAGCTTCCCCAATTAAAGGGCACAACTGACACTTTTTTGAAAGGGTTGGTTTTTTCCAAAAAGGTTTTCCGATGTCCAAAGTCCAGACGTTTTTTACAACCCGGGTGTCGGCATCGCCTAAAAAAGAAAGGGTGAGTTTTTCTTTTTTTGCTCTTTAAACTACCCTTTTTAAAATTGGGGTCCCGCACTAGTTTTCACTTTTTTTCTCCCCAGTATAAGTGGAAAAAAGGGGGATGCATACAATTTTTTCCCTTCCGTACTAGGAAAATTGTTTTTTTTTGGGGATGCAAAAAACTAAAAAGCTTCTAGAGTCCGGCAAAAGGGAAAAGGAAGGGGGGAAGGGTTAGGGGCAGTGTCAGACAGCCCAGGGCCAACCAAGGATTTTATTTTTTGGAGCCCCCTTTGCCTCTCTCTTCCACCAAAACCCGTACGGTCCCCACTTAGACTCCCCTTTCCCCTTAAACAGACCAAATGTGATGAACCTTGAAAAATTGGGCGAATTCCCCGAAATTCGGTTTTCCCTTTCCCCTTCGCCCGAATTTCCCGACAAAAAATAACCTTCCCTTCCGAAATTAACCTCGTTGGGGCAATCACCAAAAAACGGGTTTTTTTCCAGGCTGCCAAAAGAAACCTTGGGGGCGGGGGGGGGTTAAAAAGTTGTGGCCATTCTTTAAAAAATGCCGAGGGAGCTTGTTTGGGCCCTTTAAAACAAAGTTTTGTTTTTAGTTTTGACACGCCCATGAATTTCCGCCCTCATTTGAAACGCTTTTACTATAAAATTTCCCCCGGGAAAATTAAGAGGGCCAAAACTGACCCAAAAAAACTGAAGCCCGGAATGTTGCCCCATAAAATCTTCCCCGTAGCAGGGAAAAAAAAAAGCCCGAGGCACAGGGGGCAACAACAGTGACAGAGTGTGGGAGGTTTACCCCCGGGAACCCACAGCAGCCCTGGGGTCAGACAGTGGCACACCCACATACCGGAGGGGGCAAAAACAGGTAGTAGGGCCCCCAGAGTGGCCCCAAAGACACAGTGTTTTAAGTTAAAGGCAGCAGCCAAAAGCAGCAGCATGAGGTCAGAAAAGGGCCCAATGAAAATTCTAGGGGGTTAAAAAAAAAGGGGTTTGGCCACAGAGTGGCACAATGAAACAGTGTGTAGGTCATTTGCAGCAGCCACAGCAGCAGCATGAGGGCAGACAGTGGGGGACAATTACAGAGCGTGTAGGGCACGGCAACAGCGCATGAGGGCAACAGTGGGACAATTAACTTCTGGAGGGGGCAAAAATAGGAGTTCCAGAGATTGGGGGCAAAAGAAAACATGTGTATCACGGCCGCAGCCACAGCAACAGCATGAGGAAAGAAAGTGGCACAAAGACACAGGTTTTAGGGCAACGGCAGCAGCCACAGCAGCAGCATGAGATCAGACAGTGGGACAAACACATTCTGGAAGGGTGGCCCAAAAAAAGGGGGGGAAAACCCCCGAGTGGGGACAATGACACATGTGCAGGTCACGGGGAGCAAACCCCAGCATAGCCTGAAGGGCAGACAGTGGCACAAAAAACAGTGTGAAGGTTTCCCCCCGGCCGCAGCCACAGCGCAGCATGAGGGCAACAGTGGCACAATGACATTTTGGGGTGGAAAACGTAGTAGGGCCCCAAAGTTGGGATAATGACCAAAAAGTAGAGGGCGGGCAGCAGCATGGGGGTCAGACATGGCCCCAAAGGGCGAGTGGTTTGGTCACGGGAAACAGCCCCAAGCAGCACAGAGGTCAGACAGTGGCACAATGGGCCCTTCTGGGGGGGCAAAAAAAGGGGTAGGGCCAAAGATTGGGACAATGACACATGGGTAGTCAAAAGGGAGCAGCCACAGCACAGCATGAGGGCAGACAGTGGGACAATACACATGTGAAGGTCACGGGAGCAACCCCAGCAGCGCAAAGAGGAAACAGTTTGGGACAATCAAAATTCTGGAGGGGCAAAAACAGAGTAGGCCACAGAGGGGGGACAATGGAAAACCCCAGTGTGTAAGGGCACGGGAAACAGCCCCGGGGACCCGCAAAAGGTCCCCGACAGTGGGACAATGACACAGGGGTGTAGGGCACAGCAGCAGCCACAAACAGCAGCATGGGGGTCAGACAGTTTGGCCCCAAATACATTCGGAGTGGGAAAACAGTATAGGGCCCCCGAGTGGGACAATGACAGAGGGGTGGGGGTGAAAGGCGGCAAACAACAAAGGTTTAGACAGTGGCACAAAGACAGAGTGGGGTAGGTTTACGGCACCACAGCCGCAGCATAGGTCAGACAGTGGCACAAGACCCAGTGTGTAGGTCCCCGGCAGCAGCCACACACAGCATGAGGGCAAACAGGGGACAATTTACATTCTTAGGGTTTGGGAAAAAAAATATTTTTGGGGCCCCAGAGGGCCAAAAATAAAAGAGTGGTTAGGTCACGGCAGCCCCACAGGGACACAATGGGGTCAGAAAAGGGCACCAATTGGGCATTTTGCAATCAGGGAAACCCCCCCAAAAAAGGAATAGGGCCAAAAGAGTGGGACAATGACAGAGGGGGGGAGGGGACCGGGGACAGCAGCCCCCCGAGGTTTAACAGGGGCACAATGACAATTTTTGGGGAAAGGGGGCAAAAAACTGGGAGAAAGGCCCCCCGAGTTGGAAAAAAATGACCGAAAGTAGGGGGGGTGGAAAGGCCCCGGCAAAAAGCAACCGGGAAGAGGACCCGAAAAGGTGGCCCCCAATAAAACAGTTTTTTGGGTGGCCCTGGCACCAAACAACCCACAGCAGCATGAGGTTTCAGACGGGGGCAAAATTTGCCCCTGAGGGTGGAGGGGGTGGCCCCAAACCAGCCCGGGTTAAAAAAGGTTGGGGGAAAAGGGGGGAAAAACCCCGTCAGAAATTGTTTTTGGGCAATCGGGCCGGGTGGGGCTTTCAGAAATTAAGTCGAGGAAATTTTAGTTTTGAACCCCACCCCAATTTTCCACATTTTGGGGGGTAAAGGCTTTCCAATGGCTGATGTTTTCAAAACCCCTAAGCAAAGGGGTGGTGGGAAAAACCCCTTGGCCGACCCACCCTAAATTCCTTTTTCTTTGACCAAAGGCCCAGTCTTTTCCCCCAATTTTCCCCCTTGGAAAAACGGGTTTCCCCTTTTGGGTTTTAAACGATGGCCCCCCCCGGGAAACCCCTAAACACACACCTTTTTGATGCAACCCTCCCGGGCCTTGCAAGACAGCTTCCCACGAAAAACTCGGGCAAGTTGCGGGCCACACATCCATTTTTGGGCTGCCCATTAGTCCAGGGGTCCTTTTTAACGGGGGTGGCAGATGCGTCCAAAATAGCCCAACCCCCTGTTGGATCAGGGCCGCCCCCCTCCGGCTGCTCGCTGGAAAATGCCCTCCTCACTAGCGCGTGAAGGAAACTGCTCATCAGTGACTCCCGGGCTTAGTTGCTGCTGAAGGGGCGGTACTGGGTCCCCCCCCTCCACCTTCCTCCCCCCCCAGCCGGGCAAATATTTCGGTTTTGGGCCTGAAGGGAAACCCCCCCCCCCGCAAACCCGTCAGAAAAGGAAAACCCATCCGCACAAAGGGAGCGCCAACGACTAAAAAGGGGGATTTCCCTAAAGTAAATTTTAGTTTTTTCCCCCCCTCTCAATAGCTGGGGAAAAAAGGGTCCCATTTTTGGGCCGGGAGCGAGGGTCCCAAAAGGTAGGGGCTAGAAAATTTTAAACCCTCTTCCGGAAAAGCCCGAACCCCCAAAAATTCCCCGGGGTCCACTAGCCGGGAAATCACATGCTGCGGGCCAAACTGCACAAAAGGGCCTCCGAGGGGGTCCCCGCCCCATCCCCCAAAATGATTAATACCGCCACGGTGCTTGCGGGGTCCAAACTGCCCTTTGTCCCTTTCCTTTTAATTCTTCCTTTTTAAACTCCCCCCCCCAAACGCCTTTCCGCTCCTTTTCCTCATCTTGTTCAAAACCCGGGGTTTTAAAAAACCACTAATTTCACCCCCTACAAACTTCTGCTCCAATGTCCCCCCTCCCCTCCATTTCAAATTTCCCCCCCGGACTCATGTGGCCGCAGATTAGTCCGGGCCCCGTTTTCCCCCTTCCCCTGCCCCGAACCGATTTTTTCAAACATCTGTTTTCCCGGGCAAAGAAGGGCTGGATGACGTTATTCACCCGAGTTTCCCGGGGCCTTGGGCAAAAAAAACGTGGCCTCCTCGAATGGCCCTCAACAAAAACCCGGTTCCCCCGCATGAGCCCCGCCCCTGGCTGACAAACAAGGGTTTAAAAGGGGAGTACTCCTGTCCGCCTGGGTCTTTTAAAAAATGGTTTTTTTTCTGTTCATACCCGTCGGCCCCAAAATGTGCCCGGCTGGAATTTCCCAAAAGGGTGGGGAAACATTGCATATCAAGGGGTTTTTTGGGGGGGGCCGTTCCCGCCACGCCCAAAATAGAGGAGGGGTTCCCGGCTTTGGGAAGGAAAAGGAAAAAAGGCAAGCACAAATTTCCTGGGCCCTTTTCAGAATTTTTTCTGAAAATCGTGGGAAAAAAACTTCAGGAACCTTTTCACAACCCGATTGAACACTTTCGCCATGCAGGGCCAAATTTACCCTCCCCCCCTCGTGCACCAGACACCATTTACTCCCCCTTGTCCGTCACAAAAGGTTCCGATTTGCAGTTTGGCCCCGGAAAAAAACCACACATCGTTTTTTTGCTGCATGGGCGCGGACAATTTTCCCCCCCTGGTGAAATTTTGTTTGGCGGGCAGCCCCTGGGAGAACTCATGAAAAACCCCTGTGCCCCCCACCCACTTGGGATGATGGAGCAAATATTTGTGGAGGCTGAGGGTGGTGGGGGTGGGGGGGGAGGAAAGGGGCGGACAATTGGGGGAGGAGCCCCATTTTGGGGCAACATGGAGGAGAAAGCGCCGTCCCCCTGTCCCCAAAATTTTTGGTGTTTCCAGGGCAGGAAGCACATTCCCCCGAGTGGGGGCCCAAAAGGACATTTAAGGCCCTGACCGTAGTTAAAAAGCTCCAGAAAGGGCCGCGCTGCCCTCCCCTTGGAACAAACCCATAAGCTCAAGGACTGGCCCACCTTCGTTCTACCCTATTTTTTTAAAATGCTGGTTAAATGCCCTTTTTGGAAAAGAAAAATTTTGGGTTGGAACTCTCCATCTCGGCTCGGCACAAGCCTTTTTCTCTGAACGGTGAGAGTCCACCATTAGGAAAGGGAGGCTGCAGTCCAACAACTTGGACGGGGCCCGGGTCAGCTCTCACCCTTAGGAGGTTTGGGGACACATACGTTGCTCTTGCAACCCCTCGCTGAAACGGGGACCTGATACGGGGAAGGAGCATCTGGACGGAATGAGTCACGAGAAACAGCTCCCCTGCAGAGGTGGTGGAGCCTTGACTGGCGAAATGGCTGCGTCCACGGGGCGCTGCTGTTTCGCGGGGGGCGGATGGACCACCCCATCTGGCCATTTTCTCCCGGCCACCGAGGGTGACGCTGAATGTGTTGACGCAGGCCGTGGCCCCAACGTTAGCCCCCTGGCCACGCTTCACTTTTTGCCACAGATTCTACATATACCCTTTTTGGGCCCCTCCGGGGTCTTACAAAGAACTGCCACACCGCCAAGTATCGAATTTTCCCGAAAACGCTCCGCACGGTGACAACTGCCGCCCTCCCCTTTGCGACCCCTTCCGCTACTTTTTGGACAGCAAGCAGGTTTTTTCCCCCTGGCCGTTTGGGCTCCCGACCTCACACGGGCTGCTACCCTGCTGCGACCCACACAACCCCTTTGGGCTGCGCCGCTGCCTGACCGCAAGCTGACGCCCTTTCCCTGACGATGATGAAGCCCTTGCCTCACCGGCTCCCAAGGCGGTCGGCAAAAAAAATTGATTTGAAATGCCGTTTAAAAACTCTGTTTATTTACTGAATAAAAAAGCACAAACAGGTTTAAAATTAACCTTCGGTTGAATTTATGCACAAATTTCTTTTTGGGGCGGTAAAAAAAAATTTTTTTTACTGATACAATGCAGAAAAACCCTTTTAATTAAACCCCGGATGTAAATTGCGCCAAACAATTGAGCAACCACAAACTCGAGCTTTGTGCGTGTTTTAATGGAAATTTTTTCTACCCCTAAAACAACAAAAAAAAAATTTTTAATAACCTTCGTTTGTAATTTGCTACGGAAAAAAAAATTTTTGGCGGGAAAAAGACGGTTTATTTTTGCACCACAGCAAAAAAAAACGCAAATTTAAACCCGGAAAAAATTGCCCAAACAATTGAGCAACCAAAAACTACGAGTTTTGTAGCATGTTACAATGGTGTTTTCTACGCTACACAACAAAGAAAAAAATTGAAATTAACCTTCGCTTGTAAATTATGCTACGGGAAAAAATTGTAATTTTTGGCGGTGAAAAAGACTTTTATTTTTGTCACCACAGCAAAAAAACAATGCTTTTTTAACCCCGGGGATGAAAATTGCGCCAAAAAATTTTGGCCCCCCACAAATACGAGTTTTGTAGCGGTTAAAGGGGTGTTTTCTAGCTGCAAGCAAAAAAAAAATTGAAATTTAAACCCTTTACTTGTAATTTTGCACGGGAAAAAAATTGTATTTTTTGGCGGTGAAAAAACGGTTTCTTGGAGTCACCACAGAAAAAAAAACAACGCTTAATTAACCCCTGAGTAAAATTGCGCAAAAGAATTGAGCAGCCAAAAATGACGTGTATTTGAATTGAAAAAACGCGTTTTTTTAAATAATAAAACAAAACGGGCTTAGATCCCCCTTTTATATTAAATTTGGGGTTGAGCACCATTTATAATCAAAAGCACACTTCGTTCCCCCGAAGTACCCCAAACCGCTTCTTAAAACCCGAAGTTTTCCTAATTCTAACGAATTTCCCATTTTTGTTAGAATAAAATTCGCCCAATCTATGATGACACCCCAACTACCCCAAAGATACCTTTTTATAAATACAAATAGTAAAAAAGCTATAACACAAAAGTACTAAGCAGAACCCTATTTTTAAAATATAAAATATATAATATAATATATATATATATATATAAATATATATATATATTAATATATAAAATTTTTGTAGGGATTAGCTCAAAGGGAAGCATCCTTTTAGTGTGAAACACGCAAAGTTTTTTGTAGCACTCCAAAAACATGAAAAAATTAAAGGGCGGGTTTTGCTTCAGCCAAACAAAAGACATCTAAAAACACAGTACGGGTATCACACGACCATACTCGGAATCTCTGGAAAAAAAGGAACCCGCAGAAGGTTTCAGTCTTCCCTTTTGGAGTCAAGGCCAGCTCAGGTCCCTTTCAAACTTTCCCTCCTCTGAGCATTTTTGACCGAGTAAGGAACCACACCCCCCTCCACCTGACCTGTGGCCTTTATATGGGGCTGGTAAGCCCAGGACGATGTGGGAGCACCCCGCCCCCCCCACTTTTTCAGACGCCCAATAAAGCCCGACCCGATCACGGCTTATTCCCCAAACTACAATAAAAAACCCTTGGTGGCCTGTTTGCCGCTGACACCAAAAAAAAGGGGCTTTTTTTTCACCGATTTTAAAAAGCAATCGGGACACATAACTCCGTCAAAAAGGGCCTTTTGTGGTTTCCTAAATCCCCCCCCCTCTCCCCAATCCGGGGGGACTGGGCACCACAGCCATCAAAAAAATTTCCCCCTAGACAGGGCATCTGATTCCCTGCAGCTTCCCCGGCCGGGCTCCACAGAAAAATTTAAAAAATCCTGAGAGCGGGAACCAACGGGTGACCCTGGCATTTTTTCCCCTTTTTTCTCCCAAAACCATTTAAAGGGTGATCCGTCACCAACAAAATTTCCCCCCCGGGAGGTAGTCCGGAGAGAATCGAGTGCCCATTTAAGGGCCCAACATTCCCTCCAATAATGGAGAAAATTACGCAGGCAGGGGACAGTTTTTCCTGGAGGAAACCACGGATGTTCCTCCCCATTGATAACCTGGGACATTACGCTCCCTAGGCCGACCTCTGGGCATCTTTTTTTGTCCCCACAAATTCTCCCCGAGAAATCGGGGGCCAAAAGGGCTTTTTCCATAGGCTGACTTCAATTTTTGGAAAGGGCCCCTCGCCTCGGGGGCCCACTTGATCATGGGGGATTTGACCCCCTTCGTTAGGTCTTTAGGGAAAACCGCTATCTCGGCGAACTTGGGGAAAACCCCCGGTAATATCCCACAACCCCTAGAAACGGTCTCCCCTTGTTTCTTATTGAGGGGGGGGGGCCAAAATTTTGGGGGTTTCTTTTTTGTTCATTGGGCTTTATCTCCCCCTTCCCAGAAAACCCCCCAAGTAAGGGGCCTCCTCCATCCTACGGCCATTACGGGGGTTTATGGGAACCCCCCTTTTCCTTAGCGCATCTGGGACAGCTTGGATCTTTTTAAAGGTGACTCCCCAATTTGGGCTGAAGATCACTATTCGTCAAGGGGGACGCTTATCCCCTGGGGGGGACCCAAGATCCTACCCATCCCCCTTGGAAGGTGGGGGACCCCCCTGAAACCCCAAAGGGCTTTTTTTCATATTGGGAAGACCCGTTGGTGTAGAAAAGCAGTTTTCTCTCGGGCTCCCTTGGCTAAGGGGGTTCCAAAACCCCTTTGACCGGTCAGGGTGGTTGGAAAAACCGGGGTGGCCCCCAACCTTCCCAAAAAGCTCATCCACCCGGGCAAAGGGGTAGATCGACCTTGGGTACCTCATTTGTTTACGGTATCGTTGCAGAAGCGCCACCCCTTGGGTTTTGGCACAATACATGGGGCTGGGCCATCCCTCTTAGACTCTCTATCACCCTAATTTTTAACATTTCGACCCCTTTTTCCACAATTTCCCTACGGGGCCCCGGGGAAACCTATAAATTTTAAACTCACCTGACAGAGGCTCGGTCACAATCTCAGTTCCACAACATGTTTAGCCCCGGTGCCTCTGTAACAAAACCCCATTTTGTTAGCATTTTCTGCACGTTGGTCTGAAAGGAGACAGGGTTCTGCAATCTTTTCGCCTCTACACTGGGCTCGGGGGACCCCAAACAAATGCCTCCGGGGGGTTTCCCCATCCTTCCCGGTTTAGCAAGTTAAAGGTAGATTTGATAGGCTTCCTTCTACCCCCTGGGGCCCGAAGTTGCCTCCCCCCTTCTCAAAATACCCCATATGGACCTTTCCATTTCGCCAAAACTTGCCTCCACCGTTGGTACTAAGACCAGGAAACCCCCCCCCTGGACTAAACTGTCTCATCGGGCCCCCCTTTTTAACTCTCGCTTTCGCCCCCTTGGGCCTGTAAGAGATCTTTTTAACCCAATTGGAGACCCGAGCGATCCCTTCTTGCAACGGGCCACATGCTCTTTCGCTTTTTTTGGGGGGTGACTTTTTTCCCAGGCTCCTTGCGATATTAATAGACCCCTGGGTGCCTGCCTAAAGAATTAAAAGGGGGAAACCCTTGGAGGCTTTTGGGGAAACCCTTTTAATAGAAAAAAGGAGATACGGGAAAAAAATAGTCCCAATCTCGGCCTCTTTCTAAAAAAGGCTACTTTCTTCAACATGGCCCCTTCAAGGTCTTTTGAAGGCCCCCACCAAGCCATCTGTTGGGGGTGAACACCGAGGTGGTAGCGGGGAAACCCCAAAAAACCTTACAAAGATCCTTTTATTATCTTGACATAAAAGGGGGTCCCTTGCCGTCGGATCTCTTTCGGGATCCCCGTTCGGGGAAAATTTGCCCAAAACTCCCCAAACAATGACTTTTGAGGGGCATTTTCAGGGGCCAGCTTCTGGGTACCTGGGAGGTATCCATATGACCAAATGTACTGGTTCCCGACCCCACTTTACCAGGGGCCCCACTAAATCCATCGCTACTCTCTCAAAGGGTATCTCAATAATAGCAATGGGGTTAGGGGCTGCGGAAAATTTTTCGACTGGGGGGGTTACCTGGCACTGGGGACATGATGGCATAGTTTCCGGATTTCCCGTACACCCTGGCCAGTAAAACTGGGGGAATCCCTCACGGGCTTATTGGCCCCAGGGTCCCCCCAATACAGACTGGACCAGGTCCATACCAACCCCCTATGGGGGTTTGGGAAAACCACCTCCGGACGGGTTTTTCGGCTTCTGTTCTCGGGGGAAATTTTTGCTGTCTGTATTTTTCCCCTAGTAACCCAAAAGAGAGGGCAGTCCCGGCCAAATTTTCGCCTCGTGCAGAACCCTTCCCCGATGCCTACTTTGGTGGGGCATGTACCCCCAACAGATTTTAAAGGACCCGGCCCACTGGGTACACTTTGGTATCCCCATGTATGCCCGTGACCCCAAAGTTTTCCCGGGATCCACATGGGATACGGGCCGTTTGGAGAGGGCAAAATTCCCGAGTCCAGGATCCCCCTGAAGGGGGGCCATTCACCCCTTTTGGACAGAGTGAAATCCTTCCCGTGTCCATCACTGCTGTGCGGGCCCGGTTTCGCAAAACAATACGTACGCCGCCCTATGGGACATCCATGGGTTCCGGCCAATGGGCATGGGCCGCCTTGTGCCCGGAGCGTGGGACTTTTCCCGCAGATAAGTCCCTGACAGGGGGTTTGGAGGTTCTCTGGCACCTTTTGCCCGGACCGGGTTCTCTAGGGGGTTTGGGGCCCCTTCTTGGCCCTCAATCACTCTGCATACCCATATGGGGGGCAAAGGGTCCCGGATCGCCCATGGAGCGCTCCCCGGCCCATATCTTTCCACCAAGGGTACCAAAAATCACTGCCGTCGGGGATTTTCCCCGCGGGCGACCCAGTACTGCACTGGGTTGGGGAGGCGTGCACAAACCGGGCCATCCAAAAGACCCTTTCCACCATCTGGGGTGGGGAACAGACCTCTGCTGCGCCCCTTTTTGAGAGGTGAGGAAATCAAACATTTTGGACCTTTGGGGGGCCGGTTTCCCCCCTGTATCCCCCACTGGTGCACCCTTAAAACCCGGCGGTGACCCCACGCCCAGGGTGCCAGGATTTTGAAACTCACTTAGGGGATTCCCTGGCATCCGCAGAGACAACATAAATAAGCCTTTTGAGGCCGCCGGTGGGAAAAAGGGGGGTAGGACCTTGCCACTGCGGGGTGGTAGTCTCTCCGTTCGGCAACCCTCAAAGACGGAAGAAAAGGGTTTCCCCGTCGTCTTCTGGGGGATTCTGAAGGGGGGTCTCGTACCCCTTTTTCCCCGACTGCTGTCCGCTCCTGAAGGGGGGGTAACGGGGTCTCCTTTTTTCCCCCTTTTTTTTCTCCCCATGATGGACATCTGCCTGATCAGGACGGTTGTTTTTGCTGTGACCGCCACGGGCTCACATGGGGGTTGTTCGTTTTGGGGCTCACCTGCACCCGGGCTTCAGCGCTCCTCCATTACTCCTGTCTGGCTTTTTTAAAAGTAGCACCCCCTTTAACCCCCGGACATGCGTCTCTTTTTTCCCCCGGATGTTCCCGCATCCCAGAAACCCCTTTTAGGGATTGCTCAAAGGAAGCGTCTTATGGAAACCGGGAAAGTTTAAAGTAGCACTCCCAAAACTGAAAATTAAGGAGGCTGCTTAGCCAACAAAAGACTCGAAAACACAGTCACTAGTTCAGCACATACCGTACCGGGGAAACTTTTGGGAAAGGGAACCGCAGCGGTTTTAGTCGTTCCCCCATGGGGTGAAACCCACTCTGGCTCTCCGAAAAAATTTCCCCCCGAGCAGTTTGACCGAGGGGAAGGAAAACCCACACCCCTACCTGAGCCTGCGGGGTTTTATAGGCTGGGGAAGCCCCGGGGCTGGATGTGGGGGCAGCCCCTCCCCCCAACTTACAGACTGCTCCCTAAGCCCGACCGGGTCCCTTATTGCCATATAACATACAAAACCCGTGTCAGTGGCCTGCTGCCGCTGACACCAAAACAAAGGGTTTATTTCACCGATCTTAAGCAATCGGGGACACTAAATCCGTCAAAAACGGCACCCTTGTGGCTTCCTACAATATTAAAATAAGTTTTGGCCTAAAAGTGCCCAAAATAAAACCCGCACATTATCTATTATGGTGAGAAAAATCTGCACACACTAACAGCGAAAATTTAAAATAATTAGTTCTTTAAAAATATTACCGATTGCAGTCCATTCCTAGGCTACCTCCTTCTCACTTCAAGTTTACTAATTAGGTCTGTCCCCACGTGGCTTTCTTGGTGTATTTTCAGCTTTTTTTGTTTAATGTGGGGGCCTTACCAAATTTCTGCAATAAAGTCATGCCTAAACCCCTGTTCTATGCTTTTGACTGTGCATTTTGTGCGGGAAAGTTTCTGTGATGGGTTTATCAAGCCTATTTTTTTAGGACCTCACCCATTTTTTCCGTGCCAGAGTAACGGTAAACCCTTTAGCTCCAACAAAACAAATAAGTTTGCTGTTACCCAATAAAACTTGGGTTTTTTCTGACCTGATAAATTTGTCTGCCGCCTGCCCTTTCCTTCTACACGAGGGGGTCTTGTCTTGCAAAAAAAACCCCCCCTTTTTCAGGTACCTCTTTTAGATTCAAAACCCGTCAAAACCCCAGCTAATGGGGACTATCAGGGGGTAATAACCTGGGTTTTCCCAAAATGAAAAATCTGGGAAAATTTTACATAATTCTTTTTAATATACTTTTTTTCTTTTTGGGGCAAATTTTAATGGCACAGGTTTTAAGAGTTCATATTATTGGTTTGCATTTGTTTTTCAAATTTGGGACCCTGCCGGGCAGTGGCGGGGACAAGAGTTAACCCCTGGTCTTTTTTTTGTTTTAACCCCCCCCCCAAAATGTAACCCCCCCCCCCCCCCCCCCAAAAAGTATGGCCACATGGCAGTAACAAAAATGTCAGTCGTATTGAACAGAAAAAATGTTTCCGGGATAAAAATTTGGGCAGAAAATGTACTTTTTCCTTTTTTTGAAAAAGTTTTCAGTTTTGGAAATTCGCCCACCCAAAATAATTAGCTGTGCAGACTACAGTTTCAATTTTCTTATAAAAATTTAAATGGAAAAGGGTTGGGACTTTGGTTTTCAGATTTAAAAACCATCTAAAATCCGACAAAAAACCCTTTTGCCAGGGTGCGAAACCCTTTAAAAAGCGTTAACCCCATCAAAAAAGTATCAAAAAAATCATGTGGACTCTAAAAGGGTGCTAATAAAAGTACAGATTATCCAACAAAAACAAGATTTTACAGAGATCTTTTAATGGTAAATTTTAAAATTGAAAAAAATTTTCAAAAAATTTAAAAAGCAAAACATAAACTAATACTTTTTGGTACTTATACTGCCCTGAAAAATTTAAAAAATTAATGAAATTTCTTATACTGCATGTTTTAAAATCATAAAAAAAAACCCCAAAACTAATGCCCAAAATTCCCATTTTTTTTTCCATTTCCCCCCATAACTTTTTTATCAATACATAAATATGCCAAAAAATAACTTTTTCCTAATACAACTCATGCCTGACGGGGAGGTCGGGCATGTTTTTTTAAAATTGTGATTTCTCCCCTCTGTCTACAAGTAAACCACCCGTGCAGGGGTGAAAAATGGGGGCCCCTTAAATTTTTTTTGGGTGTCTTTAGATTAGGGACGATTCCCCCAATAGGAGGTTTGGGGAACCCCCACGGAAATTTTAGAAAAATTGCTGTATATAAAAACTATCCTTTTGGGGGGTTCCCCCCAGATTTGATAAGGGAAAAAGGAGCTTTTCCCTTTTCCTTTTCAGAAGTAAAAAGGGGTTTAAATGTGAGGTTAAAAATTCGGGTTTTTTAAAATAGTTTTGTTTTTGGGGTTTAAAGATTAAAACATAATAAAATTTTAATGTTTTTTAGTTTTTTTATAGATGGGAGAACTGATAGAGTTTTTTTTTTCCCTATGGCAAAATGGGAAATATATATTGTTCTTGAACACCAGTTTTTAAAAAAAGATACAGGGTGGGTATAATTTACTTTTAGGAATAAAAGTCTTATATGCCAAACTTTTTTTGGTGCTTAAACTCAAAAAAGGCGCATAGGGGTTTTTTGCGCCAAACTTTGTAGGGTTTATTTTTGCCCCAAAAACTTTGGCGTTTTAAAAATATGTCAAAAATTTGCACATGCTCCAAGTTTTCCCGTACCCCTGTTCAAAAAAATTATATAACCTATTTTAATCAAGTAACCCGGAAATAAAAATGGAAAAAAAAGAAAAGGTGAACTCATGGTTTGCCAGTTTTAAAATGCAAAAAAAAGTGTATCATCTTTTTGTACCCCATTTTTTCATAATAATGAACTGGCATGAAAATGTTTACAAAACTAGTTTTATACAAAATTTTGCCCCTTTTGTTAAAAGGGGGTTTACTGTTTGGGCCTCCTTTTTAAATGGAAACACCCCCAAACAAAACCAACACTCTCCCAAAGACCTTTTAAAAAAAACCAAAAATTTTTTTAAAAGGGCCGGAAAAAAATTCCAAAAAACAAAAAGGGCAAAAAACATAAAAACCCAAAAAATAAAAACCCAAGGTGTTTGGAGGAAACGTGCGTTGGGTTAATTGTTGCCCCACGGGGGTTTCTGTACGCTTGTTCATTTTGGGGGGTCCTATTGTTTTTAAGGGTTTTTCTTTTTAAATGTTAAATTTTTATTTTATAACCAAGGGTTTTATTTTCCCACGTTATTTCATTTTAATTTTTATTATACATACATCCCTTGGGCGTTTTCAGTTTTCCCCCATGCACTCCCTTTTTTACCCTTTTTTAATTTTTTAATTGTTTTTTTTTGTTTTTGTTTTTTGCTTTTTGTTTGAATTTTTTTGGGGTTTAAAAAAAATTTTGGGTTTTATTAATGATAGGCTTGGTGAGTTTTGTATTTGCCAGTGTTCAAAGTATTAGGGTTTCCTATCATTTACAAAACTATTTTTTATTTACTATTGCCGTTTTTTTCCTTTTTAAAATTTGGTTTTTAATCCTTTTAAAAATAAACGGGTTTCCCAAAATTTCCCTAAAGGGACTTTGTGAGAAATGTTTTAAAAATACTGAGGTTTTGGAAGGTTTTTTTTACTTTAATAGAGGTTCGACATATTTTTTTTGACTTAAATTTTCAAGGGCCCAAATTTGGGTGCAGAAAAGAAAATTTTTAAATGAAACTGAAAATGATAGATAAGATCTTGCGGGTGACTGAGCCCTGTTGGATAAATGCCATTCAAGACTTTTAGATGAAAAAGAAATCATCTAAGATGAAACTTAGCCCTTTGAAAAAACCCTTTAAACCATTTTGCATGTTAAAATTAAAATTTTTAGTTTTTAATTGTCAAATCTTTTTTGAACCACACCTTATGACTTGCTCATACAATTTTTTTTCCCTTCCCAGGGATATTTTAAAATGAAAGTCTGGGCCCCCAAAATTTAATAATTGTGAAAAGGGGAAACTTTTTTTTAAATGCCCTTGCCCTTTTGGATGAAATTTTACTGTAGGTAATAGAAAAAAGCGATTTAAAAGGGAGAACTTTAAAAAAAGATTAAAATTTAAAAATTTTGAAAAATTTTTATTTTCTGTTAGCTTACAAGCCCGCAAAAAGATCATAAAAAACTCTGCGATGAGTATAGGGATTTTCATCCACCGCCTGTTTTTCTCTTTTTTAATTTTTTATGTCAAATTTAAAAAGTTCTCAACTATGTTCTTTATTTCAAAAGATACAAAGAAAAAATACTTTTTTAAAACTTGTCCCCCCAAAATTGATGTCTTTTTTTTTAAATGGTTCGCAAAAAAATTAAATTGCAAATTTTTTAAAATGCTTTTCCATCCTATTGGTTAAAGCGAGTAGGAATACATTAAAAAGAAATATGTCAATGGCTTTACCCCAGCGATAAAAAAAGTTAAATAAAAAATTTCTTGTACTACAGTGAATTTTGGGGAGAGAATTTTTTTAAAAGGGTCAACCGGTATTTTAAACTATTACTTTTCCCCTTGAACAAAAGAAAAACCGAGAAACTAAAATGGGAAATAAAAATAAAAAAAGAAAATTTAATAGAGTAACAACAAAACATGACTCACAAAGAAACCCAAACAGGCTGATCTTACAGAGAGGTTTCTCATGCTGATGGGGTTGAGGCCCGGATAAAGTAGCATGTGATATGGACAGGTTTTATCTTTCTAATAAAAGGTTGTCATATGAGAAAATTATGGGGGGTAAATTTTTTGAACGCTCAAAACCATTTGATTTAGAAAAGGGCATTTTGCTTTCCCCTTTCCATAAACATATAGGCCCAAAATGTTAATATTTTCAGTATTCACCCCGTGCTGTATTATTTAAGTATTTTCTTTAGCTGGGCTATATTGAATGATGATATGAGATTTAATGATGATATGATGCTAAAAATTTTCTATGCAAAAATTTCAGTTTTTCCCTTGTATCAAACCCCGGCTTCTCTCCGTTTTTTGGGGGTGACAGCAAAAATGCCGGAGAGGGAAGGGATTTATAATGTGTGTAACTTTAAACTAAAAACTGTGGGAAATTTTTTATTTATATAATATGGGATGCATGTAATTATTTTGCTGTATAAGTCCTCAAATTCCCTCTGCCAAGAAGTTCCCAAATTTGGACTCCCTGTCAAAGTTTTTCTTAAAACAATGGACAGAGGGCCCAAACAGACCCCAAATTTAAAGTAATTTGGGGTTTTCCCTTGGACATTTCTGGGATCCCTATGAAAAACTTCACCCCCCACAAATTTTGGGGGTTTTTGTTCTTTATGAAAAAAACACAGATGTGAAAACCCGGCCTATGTTTGTGCGAACTTTAAAACAGTTAAATGGGGTACAAATTTTAAAAAAAACAGTTTTTATTAGGAATTTGGGTTCAGGATAGTTGGGATCCATACTACCTTAAAATAGAGCTAGTATTATACCCGGGAAAAATTTTATTTAGAATTTTAGAAAATTTTCCCATTGTTTTGAAAATGTTTTTTAATATAAAGCCCAAAGGATTAGGGGAAAAAAAAAAATTTGCATAAATAAAAGGGTTTTGTCAAAGGGCGCATCTAGGGCCTTTTACAGCCATAAAATTAAAAACATATAAATGAAAAGGCCAAAAATTTTTTTCCAATTTTAAAAAGTTTTCTTTTTTAAAACATTTGAAAAGAAATGTTTATTCAAAAAGTTCACTGAAAACTTGAAAAATGAAATGTTTTTATTAAAGCCCAACAATAATGAAAGCGGACCAGTCCATAAGAAAGCATGTTATATAAAGATGCTCTCATAAATGACAATGTGCACCCAGGCAGGTAGTATGATTAAAGACTATTGACCAAACATGCTTTATAAATAAGCCACTAAGAGCAAAAGGTTAATTTATAATCCTTTTAAAAGAAGTGCTCAGTTCCTGAATGCACAATTTCAATTCTTTATAACAGTAAAGGGCCTTGTTGGATGGAGGGTCAAATATCAAGGCTGTCCAGTAGGACTACATGCATTCACCTTTAAATGTATAGCTAAACTCTGAAAACCTTAAAGGGCCTCAGACTGCTCTCGACCTTCACTGAATGTCCCTGAAGTACTTTACTGATTAAATTGCCATGTTACGCAGCACAGCATGATCCATTATCTCTAAGTATAATTTAATGGTATAGCCAGTGCTGCCATTAGTCATTGTGGCTACACACAAATATTTAGTTAGTTTAGAATATTATTTTAAACAACATATTAGACCTCTATTACAAAGTGATTCCATGAGTAACACTGAAAGAAATTCAAACAGGACTAAAAACAATCTCAAAATTCAAACTACACAGTAAATATTAATGACATTTAAAAAAAAAAAAAAAATACTACAAAACGAAGAATCTTAGTGCATATTTCAATATAAAAGAAAAAATTCACAAATGATACTGAACTTAAAAGATGACTCTTTATGACTTTTAACCACCGCCACTGCTTATAGTGTTAGGAATTTGGGGCGACATGTCCCATTAGGGCTGCACCATTTTTTGGTGTATTTTGGGCCAAAAAACTGTTGACGCTCTATTCACTATATAAATGAACTGTCATACACCAAAACTAGGCACATTATATGCCAGGCACGACAAATTTGAATGCGCCTAAAGTAAGCACATCAAATATGCTAGCAATGATATGCTATGCTTAGATTAGGTGCATTAATTATACTATGCAAGATATACTAGATGTCAGAATTTTGACAGGTTCATTCAGGAGCACTAAAACACTCATTTAATGCAACTAAAACTGAAGTGGAGGCGCCTCTTTTCTGACATTTCTCCCTTGGGGGCACATGTATGAACTGGGCTGCGAGAGAAGTCTGGGGTATTTTCATCCCAACATTCAGGTGTAGCCCCATTCGCATTAGCGAGAAGCCTCCCGAACACCATTTTCAGGCGCATTACAGAGCCCAAGTGGCACTTTGATTTCCGGTGGCGTGCGTGGGGTGAGGCGCACTAGAACCGTACAATGCTATGGATTTATAGCTTCGTTACGGAAATTCTAGGCGCTTACTGCTGGAAAAAGGTAAAAACCACTTTCAAAGTGGTTTACCTGAGCCAGAAATGTCGGGATAGCTCTAGAATTGCGCCTGATTTATGACCTGCTGTAGAACGGTTCATAAATCAGGCGCATTCTATGCTATTAATAATGCACATGAAATTTGGCGTTTAAATGGCAAAATTCATACATGCCACCCTTGGTGTCTAAACCTGTCTCTATATCTATTCTTTGCTGCAATAAATAAAGAAAGGCTTGAACATGTGCATGTAGATTACCAGTAAAGAATCATGAAGGTGGTACCTCTTATCCTAATAGTTAAGCTGGCTGTCCCTACATATGTGCTTTCCACCTTGATGTCCTACAGTCCGTGATAAATCAATATAAGCCAGGCAGTTTCCTACATCTGCCAACCCAATTTCCAGCCTCGCTCCTCAGGTGAGTGGCACATCTTCCATGACTTTTCACTTTACATGGGTTATTCACATGTAGTACTTGCTGTGTTTAAACTTCTTTTTGTATTTAAAGCAGCAACAAATACCAAGGGTGACATATCAGAAAAGAGGCGCCATCACACAACTTTTAAGGCGCATTAAATGAGTGTATAGTGCCCCGAATGTATGAACCTGTCATAAATCTGGCATGTGGTATAGCTTGCACAGCATAACGTATCTTAGGTGCATATCTTAGGCACATAGCTAGCATATTTTAGGTGCATTACTTAGACGCCTTCAAATGTGTTGTGCCTGGCACAAACTGCGCCTAGTTTTGGTGTACGACTGTACATACATATATAGAGTAGGGTTATGACAGTTTTTCGCCGCAAAATACATCCAAAAAATTGCAAAGCCAAAATCTGACATGTCACCCTAAGTATATAGTCACATGTTTAGAAGTCTAATTCAGTATAAGGTAGTGGTGGCAGTTTAGAGCAAGAATGTAACCCAGCTCATAAACAAAATCACAAGAAATTCTACAACGTTCATTAATTGCAGTAGTCAAAGCCAGCATGTGCACTAGGAAGCGGGGATGTGCATACCAGAAGGCAGAGAAGCGCAGAGAAGCAGGAGCGTGGAGAGGTGAATAAGGAGCATTAGCATGAATGCACCTCTGACCTGCTGTATGGGCTGTGGTGCCTCTTGTACCTGACAGGGACGCTGCCAAAGGAGTAAAGTTTTGCCAGCGGCCCGACATGCAGATTGCGGTGCTACCCGTGACACTCCTCCATCAGCATTTCTGGTTAGTGGATGGGATTTAGTGTTGGTAACATGACTATTTATAAACTGACCACCAACCTGTGCATTCATGGCAGTTAGTAGCTGTGTGGAGGCTCTCAATAGTATGAACTGGGCATGCTTGACCAGATAAGACAGAAAACATCAGATGGCCATAACTACTAACAAACAAGGGATAGAGGTTTACATGAACAAGGCTATGTACATAAGAGTTGCTGTATTTTTGGTACAGACATATATTTGTAAAGTTTGCTTTTTTGGTAACATCTATTCAAATGGATATCATTTCTATTTTGATACAACCCCTTGAGTGCAGATGGAAAACTAT
>JAODAL010038579.1:0-39050 GCA_025379985.1 Phyllomedusa bahiana
CAATTTGGCTGTGGGGGGCCCTGAAATTCCTATGGCCCCCTGCTGGGGCCCTTTGTTTTTTTTTCCCCACCCATTTTTGAACTGCGGATTTTTTTTTTACAAAAAAAAACCTTTGTTCCTGTCACAATTTTTCTGCACATCCCCACAATCCCCCCATCTCCTCAGCAGCACTGTACAGTAAAAATCCCCAAAAAAAAATTTACTTTTTCAAAATTTCCTCACCTTCATAACAATACCCCTAAAAAATCACCAAAAAACCCCCGATACATGGAGCAAATCTACCAGACAATTGATTGTGCAAAAAAACACTCCACAAAACCAAACCCAAAACATTACTACTTAAGGCCAAAAATCCTGCCAACCCTGACCAACCAACCCCCAAATTGACTAAGCTTAACCAGCCTTTTAAAAAAATACCACCGCCAACTGACCATATAGGGGTAGACCCAGTGACACAGGCTCGAAAAAAACCCACCGCCAACAGTACCATATAGTGGTATTACTATTTGGATTAACCTCTCAACATAAATGATTACCGCAGTTACTTTTAGTGACTCACAGGAGACATCTTTTCTGATCAGCGCGTTCACTTTCCCCTTTTTTTCTCCATCCGGTTCACACCTTCATGCGATTGCTCCCCGGCCAAGCCGTCCCTGAGGAATTTGGGCACAAAAATCTTTGAATCCCAATTTCCACAACTCCTTAAATTTTTGGGAAAGCAGTCCCCTATTTTGGAAAAGGGCACGAAGCTGTAATGGGGGACAGGCATGTATATGGGGGCCCCAGGCAGGTATATGGGGCCCCAGGGAGAAAATAGGGGGCCGAGGGAGTAATAGGGGCACGAGGCAGGTATATAAGAGCACTGAGGCAGGTATAGGGGGCCCGAGACAGTAAATAGGGGCCACAGGCAGGTTAGGGGGGCAGGCAGGATAGCGAGCACCAGGGATAAGGTCAATGAGGCATATATGGGACCCCAGCAGAATAGGGGCCACAGGCGGGATATGGGGGCCAAAGGGGATATAAGGGGGGACAGGGATATATGGGGGCACTGAGGGAGTATATGGGGCCAAAGCAGGGAAATAAAGGGGGCTGAGGGAGTAATGGGGGGAATGAGCATATATGGGGGGGCCCCAGGGAGTATATGGGGGCACTGAGGGATATATGGGGGCCACAACAGGTATATTTAAAGGGCACAGGCGATAAAGGGGCAATGAGGCAGTTTTGGGGGGGCCCCGGCAGGGAATGGGGGGACTGAGGCAGTATATGGGGCCACAAAACAGGTAAAAGGGGGACTGAGGCGTAAATGGGGGGGCCCCGGCAGGGATATGGGGGCACGACAGGCATTTTTTCTGCACTCCGCTCTTGCCCCAACCACCCTCGGGGTTTTTCTCGACCATGGCTGGGGGGGAAACTTCCGCTTTGTGGAATAGCCCAGCTACCACAGGGGGTTACCCCCTTTTTAGGGACTGCAAGAGGTATGCCTCCCCAAAGCCCCAGGTTCACTATCTTCAGATTTTTCCCCTCTCCCTTCCCTTATACGAACGAACACTTTTTCCCATCCCCCCCCCCCTTTTAGTCTCTCTGAAGGCGGGGACGGGGACGAAGGGGTTGATTCCTAATTTACTCTTACGGGAATCCTCCCACATAGAGCCTAGATTCATAAGTATATGAGAATGGGAGAGGTATTTGGGTAACCAATTCCCCTATCCCACTGGCAGTCCCCTCTGAAAAAGCGGGAAAACATCGAGTTGTCTAGCCCAAAAAGGGAAAAACCGTATAAATTCTTCATTCTGGTACACACACCTGATCATTGCATAGATGGTTTCCCACAGACCTCACCTAGTTGTTGGAGATGCCGGTCTTCTGTGGGGACCCTTCCGCACATCTTTTGGGATTGCCCAAGGGTGAAACCTTTCTGGGAACAGCTCAGGGATCTCTTGGGGGAGGTAGCGGAGGTGGAGACCCAGTTGGACCCCTTGGTATACTTGCTTAGCGGCCCAGTCCAGATTCCAGTCTAGGTTCATGTTGCATGTGCTTACAGCAGCTAGGTGCCTAATAGCGGCAAGATGGAAGCAGACCGTTCCTCGTAGTAGAGTGGATCTAATACATAAACTGAGGGAGATGCGTCGAATGGAGTGACTAACAGCCTCCCTTCATGACAGGCTGGACCATTTTGATGAAATGCGGTCTGCCTGGGATACCTACTGGGTGGTGAACCCACCCTGAGAGGCTTAAATAAGTCAGGGTGACTACAACTGTCTGTTCCGCCCCCTCCCCCTTACCCCTTCCTATTCTTGTCCCTTGTCTTGTCTGTCTTTTGTCTCTTAGTCTTGTCTCAGAGGTTTAGTTTGAAGTTTTCTAGCACTTCTTAGGATTACAATCCTCTTTCAATGAAGGTATTACTATGCTTTTGTCGGACATCCTTGCATCATTCTTGTGATTTATATGTCCTTTACTATGCTGTTTTGCACTACTGTCTACGGATGTAATCTGTTCCTTACAGTTGTTACTTGTTTACATACAAAAAATATATAATAAAAATTCTCAGTTTAAAAAAAAAAAAATGTGATCTAAGAACCTTAAAACATTTTCATGTATCCTAAGTAGCAGAAATTCTTTTCGAAAAATTCCTATGTGCCTTTTTGATAGTTTTTTTTAGTATTAATAGCTCCGCGCCCAGAGGTGTAACTTGAAGCTCTTGGGCCCCAATGCAAAAAGTTAAATCGGGCCTCCCAACTATTAATTATATTACTGGTGTTTTCCTATGTGGCAGGAGGGCTTTAGGGGCCCCTCAGGGAGCAGGGCCCAGTAGCGACTGCTACCTCTGCAACCCCTATAGCTATGCCCCTGCCTGCGCCATCACTGCCATACATTTATACCAGTCAGGGAAACTGTAGTTATCACGTAATAAATATATAACATGAAGTGGAAAGTTTGTCCAGTATCCGGAAAATGTGTCTGCATCTTTTAGAGAAAAAGCGCCACTCTTGTCCATGGTGTGTGTTATTGCAGTTCATCCCCATAGGTCCGTGCTATTAGATCCCAAAATTTGGATGAAATCTAAAGTCTTTTGGGTGTCCTACACATTCGTCAACAACAATCTGCAGTGTGACCCTAAAATAGGGTCCTGCCCCATAAGGCCCAGCATTCGAATGATACACAGCAGCGCCCTGCGTTCCTTTTGTAATACGTTTATTAAACAAAACAATTACATGGTGTTCATGTCACAAGGGGGAGAGAGAGGAAGCGGAGAGCGTTATTCATACAGCTTTCTTTACATGATGCCACCGATAAGACCAGAAGACGGACGGGACACACTGCGGAGTTTACAAGCCTTTTGGAACAGACACATTAGAGCCTCCCCCCCTTGTGACACTTTCTTTAAAATTTTCATCCCCCGTAGGTAAACGAGCTGTTAAGCCGAGCCAGTATACTTTTCCCGGCCAGGTTTAAGTGCTTTTTTCTGGTTTAAAAACCCCTAAAACCCCAAAAAAATCCTGCAAACGAGTTTGGAGGCATTTGGGCAGCCGGGGCTACAGGATCACATGCAGGGAAGTCATCGAAGGAAATAGCGGTTTCAGATTAATTCGTTAAAACCCCCGGCCCCAAAATTTTGGCAAAAATAGATATTATCAAGAAATTTATTTTCAGGCCTGGATGCCCTTGTGATGGAGGGCATTATGCGGAGAGTCCATTTGCCACATTGCCTGGGTGTCTTTACATTTGCCATTGCTAATGTTGACTGCACTACAAGGCTGGTAGGTCAGTGGGATGATAGATTATACCTACAACTGGCCAGACGATGAGGCACCAGAAGGTGCTAGTTTTGTATTACCCCTCTGCCCCAATCTTGCCATAACTTTGGAGACTGTTTGGTGCCACACTTTGGTCCTTAGAACTTCCAGACCATAAAAAGAGGGGTGGGGCCCCTGCTATTGGGGGTTTAAAAGGGGCCCCTAGGGGGAGCGACTCTAGGGGGGCCCCCCATTGGCGTTTTGGGGGGATAGGGGAGATGACTAAGGCCCACCATTGAGTTTTCGGGCCCCTAGGTGGAGAGACTAAGGGCCCCCATTGAGCTGTTTCTGGGCCCCAAAGGTGGAGATGACAAGGGCCCACCACGACTGTTTCTGGCCCACAGGGGGAGATTACCTAGGGGGCCCACCCTTTTGAGCTGTTTTTGGGCCCACAGGTGAGGTGACCAGGGGCCCCCCATTAGCTGTTTTTGGGGCCCACAAGTGGAGATGATTTTAGGGGCCAACCAGCTGGGCTGTTTCTGGGCCACTGGAGTGACTCTAGGGGGCCCACCAAATTTGGGGGTGTTTCTTCCATGGGGGATTTTTTTTTTTAGGGCCCATCCTAAGCACGTAAATACTGCACATGCCACCTATACTCTACTTTTTGCCTCTTCTGAGGATGTATACGCAGTTAAAAAAAAAAACTCCAGGTCTTCTATTCTCAAGGGCCCACCGGGGGTTTCCCCTGTTCCCCATGGGCCGTCCCGCCCGGTGAGCCCATTAAAGGGGTCATGCAACCTTATAATAAAATAACAAAAATGACTGCACTAGAAGGCTGATGGGTCAGTGGAATGATAGATTACACCTACATCTGGCAAGAGGATGAGGCACCAGAATGAGAATTAGGCCCTCCTCCTGGTGTTAGTTTTGTATTACCCCCTTGCCCCAATCTTGGCAGTACTTAGCTTGATGCCACACTTTGGTCCTTTGAACTTCTAGACCTGTAACAGAGGGGTGATGCCTATTAAAGGGTTCATTCAACTGAATAATCAAATAACAAAAATAGGCTACAACAACAAAAAAAATTAAGATCCGCTCACCTCCGTAGTCACCACCGCTCCAGTGTAGTAGCTGCTGGCAGTGTCTCTTCTCTGCTTACTTCTAGTCCCCATGGACCGCTGCAGCCAGTCAGTGACGACCGTGGTCATGTGCCACTCCATTGAGGTCATCGCTCGCAAGCCGTTCACTTCTGGAGTGCTGATGTCAATGGAATGACGCATGACCGGCCGTCCAGGACCAGATGTAAGCAGAGAACGTCAATACCATCGACAGCTTCAGCCCTGGAACGGCACCGACTACACAGGTAATAATTTTTTTTAATGGAATTTTAGCTTTTTTTAACATCAGACAACAATTGGGTCTTGAAGGAGGATTGTGGTTCAACTCCAGGTTCACCTCTCCATGAGCCCCATGGTGGACCTGCTCTTTGGCCTACATTACACTTAGGTCAGCTTTGACTTCAAAGGGGCTGTAGCAGACAAAGAAAAACATGGTTGCTCTCTTCCTGAAAGAGCACCACTCCTGTCTATAGGTCATGTGAGGTATTGCAGTTCATGTCTCACCTCCTGTCTCTTTCCCCCTTCCTTGTAGACTGTAAGCCCTCGCGGGAAAGGTTCTGTTTCCTTCTGTACCAGTTGATAGTCACATATTGTCACCATTGTACTTGTTTGACATGTATGTAACCCCCTTGAATGTACAGTGCCCTGGAATTAATGGCGCTCTAAAATAAATAATAATGTAATAAGTATTGCAGTTCAGCCTCTTTTAATTGAATGACTAAGCTGCAATGCCACACACAACCTGTACTCAGGAGTAGTGCTGTTTCTGTAAGAAAGGTACGTTATTTCATCTCATGCAACACATGTTTAAATTTACTGGGTGTCACAAGTTTCTCTTTTAAAAAGCTATGGAGGAACCTCCCAAGACTTGTTTTAAAATTGGAAAACATTTTTCTGTACCATATGCTATTTTTTTTTTTTTTTTTCCCAAAATGCATCAAACTTAAAATCCATCATTCCCAGGCTGTCGGGCACTGAAGGCCAGTATAGTCCTGACCCTGATGGTGGAGCATTAGGCTTACCACTCATTGGCAGCCAATCACAACCTGGGTTTTTTGTTTTTTATTTGAAAGTGAAAGCTGAATTCTGGTTCCTGCAAGCAACAAGGCCACTATTTTCTATCAGCTAGCATACATAAAGTCAACTGACTTTCGGAGGTTACTGCACCCCGTTGGTTGCAGTATACAGGCAGTCCCCGGGTTACGAACGGGATCGGGACTGTAGGTTTGTTCCGAAGTCGAATTTATATGTAAGTCGGAACAGGTATATTTATTAAATATAACTCCAGCACAAAAGGTGTTTTTTTTAGTTTTGGATAGTGCAGGGAAGGGTTTTTACATTTGTTTTGCTGTCTGTGCCCCTGTTATGAAGATTTCACCCCATTTATACCTCATCTTTCACCTGTGGCATGCTGGAACTTGTCGTTCCACAGCTACTATCTGCTATGGAACTAGAAGTGCCAGCACACCCCATAAGTCTCCGTTTGTAAATAGAGTACAGATGTAAGTCAGGCCTGCATGTATCAAGACTCTTTTAGCTTTCTTTGAATAATTAGCAGTCACCTCCATCCAACTGGATCTTCTTAACCTTAGTTAGAAAAAAAAATTCCTTATAATTTGGAAGTTTCCTTTTAAGCAACACAATACACGAATACTGATAAGAAGTGTTCAGCTTTTTCATGTGGGGCAGGGAGGTAGAAGCTAACTCACTAATTCGATCCTATCAGTAATTTATCATATATAAGAATGATTTGGCATGAAAAGGAAAAAAAAATGGATGCTCCGCTCCAGTGCAGCCAATACTTGAACTTTTATGTGCCTCTTGATCAATGACGATCTTTACATCAATCCCACACGAGCTGTATTGGGACCCATCAAATATTTTCATGTCAGACTGGATGATAAAAGCATGATGCCACCAGCCTGCCAGAGAGGATATTCCGTCACCCAGTTTGTCATTTTAACATGAGATTTTGTTCAGAATGTCACAGAAATAGAGTCTCCAAGAGGCGATGAAAACGCCGCCATGTTCTGGAGTTTTTCTGGGCACATCGGAAGGTGCATTAAACAAGATGAGAAAACCACGGGCTGAGAAATTGCGCAGAGTTGGGTCATAGTTCCAGTTTGGTATTTCCAGCGGGTGCAGGGAAGCAGGAGGCGTCTTGGCATTCTGGGGAGAAGGCTAAGGGTGCATTTATTCGGGTACATAGGAGACCTGCCACACAATAATATGGCTCCGCTCTGCCTTAGAAAGTACTGGTTTGGTCTGGTTCCCACCATCTCCAGAGTGTTCTTCCGTCTCATCGTCTTCTCCATCCCCTAAAACACAAAAAGAATAACCTTTTAGTGCTTTGATTTACTACGGCTTTGTATTTTTACCTTCCCCACCACTTAGTAAAAGGTCTGTGGTGGATACTTATCTCCCTCCATAAAAAGAACATATTAAAAGGGTCTTCTCACACCAGTGATTAGCCTTCAACATGGAGGGAAAGGTAAATGAAGACTATTGCCAAATACATTGACGTTTTCATTTTGCTTTGGTCATGAGATAAAGAAGAGGTTACCTCCTCTAAGGGCGCATCCCCATGGCATAGGACAAATACCGGCCGGTTTGAGCCCTCCCCCCTCCCATTGAGAAGCACAGATTCCGTCCGAAAACCGGACGGAAGATGGTGCTTGCTCAATGTTTTTTGAGCGAACCGCGGGCGGCAAAACCGCCGGACGGAAAACCTGTGCAGTGGGGACTGCTGCACAGGTTTTCCATAGAGCACAATTATGCTCATTTTCGGCCGTTTTTTCAGGCGGTCTGAAAAAACGCAAACCGGCTGAAAAACCTGCCGAAAACCCTTGCCGTGGGGACATGCCCTTAGAGTACCCAGGTTTCTCTAGGTTACTGACCACCTCTCTCTCCTCTGTCTCTTATCTGATTGCTCCAGAAGCTGCCATTCGACCATGGCGAGTCACTCGCTGCAGAGTCTTATATCTGTTTACCTAACTTAATGACCAGCTTTGATCATTTAGAGCTCTGCAGCCTTGTGTACTACATTTTATAAATCTCCAGCAGTCAACTCACTGCAATAGGAATAGCAGAGCTGATATACCAATCACTGCTATAGAGCCACCCACAGCCAGACCAGGAGTTTAAAGCTGGTTGTGGCTCTGTAAACCTACATGGAGAGAGACCTCTTTAATGGAAGTTGATCAGCTGCTATTTTGTCTATGGCCACCTTTGACCCCCTTATTGATTCCTGTAACCTAAAAGGGATAATGTTTTTCATTTGGAAGAAGCACCAGGTCGGTGTGTGGAGACTTATACCCCATTAGATGCTCCACTGAAATTTAAATATATTCTAAGGGGCTGATGGGAAATGAGCTAGAACGTTGTAGTGCCACCAATAGGATGTAACGTTAATTAATTTACATCTGACTCACGGAGCCTTTAACGTTCCATGCCATGTACATTTCAAGGCTCAGATGTGAATTAAGGAACATTACATCCAATAGGTGGTCCAAGTTCATTTCCCATTGATCCCATTGGAATGGATTTCTGTAAAACATTCAGAGCAGTGGCTCCCAAGCTGGATCTTCAGCTGCTAGAAAACTACAATTCCCAGTATCCCAAGGATTGTAGTTCCTCAGCAGCTGGAAAGCCATGGCTTAGAGAACACCGATATAACATATTCATGCTTGCTTTATTAAAATTAGCAGCTATCAACCTGACTACCCCTTGCTTTTGCATAACCCTAGTTCCCACCAGGTTAGGACAGGTGCAAGCTGTTAGGACATGCTGGGAGTTGTGGTTACACAACAGTTGGCGACCACAGTTGGAGTCAATAAAAAGTCAAATAAAGTGTGAACTCACCAATACGGAAGTCAATGTATCCTTCCCCTCCGCTCAGCACTAGCACGTTCTTCAGTTTTTGTTCTTCCGTCTCTGCGGATGGGGTGCCTGGGTTCTCGGAGGGACTGTCCAGCACACTGCCATTGAGGGTGGCCAGGACGTTACCTGGAAGTATGCAAAGTGCTGAGATGACGGACATGATGTAAAATCCTGGAAGTGGCTTAGTGGGGGTTAGGTGTATGTGACGTGCAGGTGCAAAAGGTTATTGGCTGCCACAACTGAAGGGGGCGCCTCATGTGGCTTAGATCCTAATATTATTTGTATAGCATTATTATTTAGACATTGTATAATAGTGGTATTGAGATCTGTTGGGCCCTTTTTCTATAGTGCCATAATAGGGTCTAGTTCATCAGGGCTAGGTATCCAAATGGGGTCGTCCTTGTCGGAGCGGTTACCCTGTGGCTAGGCTTGTAGGGCGCATGTAGGCTGGTCAAGGTTTACTCGGGATAGACACTGTCACCTTGCTTCAGGTTACATTGTGGCAGACCTCATCTGATGACTCCTCCACTCAGGTCAGATTGTTTTATATTTTTTGTGGCGGCATGGTTATTGGTGTTACCTTCAATTAATGTTTTGGTATTTGGAGCTCCAAACAGGCCCTCAGGGGAGTAGGGGAAACCCCCTAGTGGACCTCTGGGCTGCTCGGACTGACCCACAGGGGAGTAGAAGAAACTCCCTGGTGGGCACCTGGGCTGTTCGGACTGACCCACACGGGAGTAGAAGAAACCCCTGGTGGGCACCTGGGCATGGTGGGCCTCCGGGCTGCCTGGACTGACCCACGCGGGAGTACAAGAAACCCTTGGTGGGTACCTAGGCATGATGGGACTCTGGGCTGCTCGGACTGACCCACAGGAGAGTAAAATAAACCCTCGGTGGGCACCTGGGCATGGTGGGCCTCTGGGCTGCCTGGACTGACCCACTCGGGAGTAGAAGAAACCCCAGGTGGGCACCTGGGCATGGTGGGCCTGTGGGCTGCTCAGACTGACCTACAGGGAAGTAGAAGAACCCCCCAGTGGGCACCTGGGCATGGTGGGCCTCTGGGCTGCTCAGACTGACCCACAGGGCACTAGAAGAAAGCCCCTGTGGGCACCTGGACATGATTGGCCTCTGAGCTGCTCGGACTGACCCAGAAGGGAGTAGAAGAAAACCGCGGTGGGCACCTGGGCATGGTGGGCCTCTGGGCTGCTTGGACTGACCCACAGGTGAGTAGAAAAAAACCCCAGTGGGCACCTGGGCATGGTGGGCCCCTGGGCTGCTTTTTAAGGAGGAAGGCAGAGAAAAACAAGAGGCAAAAAACAAGATAGAGTGTAAGGCTATGTTCACACGGCTTAACTGCGGGACGTAATTACGCCCCGCAATTACGCCGTGGGGGCGGGGCAGGAGCGGGGGCGGGAGCGGGGCAGGAGCGGGGGCGGGCGCGGGGGGCCGGCACCTCGCCGGCCCATAGACATTCATTACCAGCGGCGCGTATACGCCGCTGGTAATTCACATGTCAATTATCTCCCCCCTCGGAGTATTCGCCGAGCAGGGAGAGGAGACGTAATCCATAGTTCTCTATGAGATCTGTGGATTATCGTAATGACTGGGACGTATTCCAGCCGTAACTTGCGCACTCCGGTACATAATTACGGACTGAAATACGTCCAGTTTTAGGCCGTGTGAACATGGCCTAAGAGTCATGTGCAGTATGTGCAGTGATATATAGTAGCTAGAACCAGTATTGTATTGGTACTAAGATATGATGTTTTGGTTTTTATTAGTGCTTTATTAGTATATTACCTAATAGGCTTATTTAGCGTCTGTAGGTCACATTGAACATCGATGACTGTGGATGTGTGAGAGGCTCCATTTCTGTGGTTTATAATTTTAAAATTGTGTTAATATTCAGCACTCCCCTAGTTGTTGTTGGATTCTGGGTATTAGGTGGAGTATCTAGACATTCAGATTGTGTCTGTTTTGATAGAGAAAGCGTGATTTGAATGGGGCCTAATTGAATTTACAACGTCACGACAGATGATCTGATATCAAATTATCATTTTCAACATCTGTGGTTATCTTAGGAAGATCTTATATTTATTCATTGGGGTTATTGTAGATCATTAGATATATAAATCATGTTAAAGTAGTTACCTGGTACAGACACAAAGAACTTGACGGCATCACGGTGACCATGGAAGCAGAGCTGGGCCTGAGCCATAGAGCAGTACGGTATGAAGCTGCCTGCAGACTTTTCGCTGTTCTCATCACTGTACACGTGGATTACTCCTCCACCAGCCCGGGCTACTTCTCCGGAAGATGTAGGAGAGGTCTTGTTGGCTGAAAACACATATCGTGATTAAGGGACATAATGCAGCCTCCATGGAAAATTTCCTTTCTGGGCCAACCCAGGTAGCCTCAACTCAAGAGTGAAGGTCTGTTCTCACCACTGTACTCTCATGTAGTACCAAGTGAAGTCTCATATGTGCTATTATTAAGGGCTACTTGGTCTTTGTGTCCCATAGAAGACACGGAAAGCCACGCGAAGGATACTTCATGTGATCTGAGAAGCTTGACGGCCATTCAGCTGTAGCCATCATTACAGAGAAACACAACATCCATGAGGCCAGAGCAACATTTTGCCGCAGGTGGCATCTAACCATGACGGTAAGCGTATGTTCACACGACAGATTCAGAAGCTGAAATTATAGCACTGAATCTGCTTCGTATCCTCATCAGAAAATCTGCGCTCGGAAGCGCAGATTTCAGCCGATGATACGACACTGATTTTCCGAGGCAGATTTTTCGCCCCCTTATGTACTACACAGGAGACACGGAATCCGCCACATAGAATTGTCACTTAGGCTATGTTCACACGGTGTATTGGCAGGGCGTAATTACGCCCCGCAATTACGGCGTGTGGGCGGAGCGGGTGCGGGGGGCCGGCACCTTGCCGGCCCATAGACATTCATTACCAGCGGCGTATACGCCGCTGGTAATTCACATGTCACTTATCTCCCCCCTCGGCGTATTCGCTGAGCAGGGAGAGGAGACGTAATCCATAGTTCTCTCTGAGAAGTGTGGATTACCGTAATGACTGGGACGTATTCCAGCCGCAATTTGCGCACTCAGGCGTGTAATTACGGACTGAAATACGTCCCATTTTAAGCCGTGTGAACATAGCCTTATTTTTTTGCAATCTCTTTAACTTCTTGCTAGTACAGGGCAGTGTGCGGGATCGCCATTGGGACTGTGTCCTTGGGAGAGCCATTTGAATTGTGTCCTCTAGCATAAAGCTAGAGTATTTATTTATTGGGCAATTTTTGTTCAGTATTTTCCCACTTTATAGAAAGTACATTTTATATAGTGTTTTTTTTTTGTGGGCACATCTACCTTCTGCCTTTAGGGAATAACAGGGTCAGCCTCCCTACGGGAGGGCCTTCCCTTTTGGGACGACTACCCCGCCAGTTAGGCACGGTTCATTAGGGTTAAAACTTCTTTTTTACCTTATGATCAATAACTATGTGCATGCCCACTGTTACTACATTTTCTAAAAAGTTTTTGGGAAAATACTGAAAAAGGACTTCTTCTATATGTTGAAACAGATATTATCTATGGGTAAGACATCTTCTGTACCGAACCTCCACATTATGCGAGTAATGATATATATATTACTCTACTCACATGATCTGGAGGTTCGGTACAGAAGATGTCTTATCCATAGATAATATCTGATTCAACATATCCAAGAAGTCCTTTTTCAGTATTTTTCCAAAAACTTTTTGGAAAATATATATACACACACACATTTATATTGTTTGTCCTCATTGTCCTCAAACACTTTAATTTTCTAAAAAAATTTTTTATAGGGGGGCAGGTATTATATAATAATTACTCAGATTGGTATTATTATTATTTTTAAAAAATTTTCTTGAGTTAAAAGTTAAGTTTTAGTCTACTTTTTTTCAGTGAATGTACAGTTCAGTGTAGTACAGGACAGAGCATAAAGTGGTTAAGCTCCTCTAACTGGCACTGCTGTGGGGTAATGACTGTGGATGGCTCTGTTACATTGGACTACAATACTGTATAGGGCACAAGTGTTATATGGTACTATATCCAATGCTATTATAAAGAATGCATGGCTGGCTGACATAGTGCCCACTTAATAAATGGTCTTGTCCTTTGAGGTGCCAGTTTCTCTATAATAAAGCTTTGTGCACATATCAGGATTTCACACAGATTTTGGTACAGCAGAATCTGTGTAGATTCCACACAAGTTCAAAGAGGAGTCCGAGCCCCATTTTATTTTTCCAATGCAGATTTTAAAATCCCAGGCAAATAAAAAAGGGACGTCACCTACTGACAGTTTTCACCTGACTTCTGTACAGCGGCCACCTAGGCAGACAACATTTAGATTAGTCCCAATGAATGAGGCTAATCTGCTACATAATGGAAATCTGTGGCAGAATTGTTCTCTTTTAGAAGAGTGCACTGTGTGCACAGGGCCTTAGAGATGCAGTTTGTAGTTCTTTGCTGCTTTCGTTCATACCTAAAGATCAGGGGATCCCCTTACTAACTAATAGGGAATTTCTGGCTTGTTATAGAATTCAGAAATTTAAAGTGTGATTGGTGCGGGTCCCATCTCTTGCATCTGCATCTCTCTGGGGAACGGGTCCCCAAAAATCTAAATTCAGAACAAAGAGGAGATTGTGCCTGTGCCAGACTCTCCATTCATTTCCATGGGAGTTCCAAGTAGAGCCAAACACTCTGCTCGCCTGTACTCGGCACTCCCATAGATCAACATAGACAGCAATGTGCACGCACAACCTAATCTCCATTCTGAAGAGAGACTTTCAGGTGCCCATTCTCAAGATAGGTGGAGCTCCCAGAGGTGGGACACACTCCTATTACACTTTTGATGGAATATCCTATTGATATGCCATCAAAGTGTAAAATGAGAACACCCCTTTTAACAAAAAAAAAAAACTTTTTAAGCATTGTAGACTTTTAATGATAAATAACTGTAGGAACCAAAAATCTTAAAAAAAAAAAGTTAAACATAAAGTATGATACCAGTCCGACACTACATATGTATCATTAGAAGACTTAGAATATATGGCAATAGCTTCCCATAGGTTAGTATGGAAACTTTCGAATATGCACCCAGTCCTTCTTGTGGGATAAGGTATGGATGGATGAGTGGACAGCTGTGTAACAGACGTAGTTATACCATCATTTATGTCTTTTCTGGGAAATGTTATCATAAAGGGGTTGTGGTCCAAAATATACAAGACCCACATCCAACTCAATCTTCTGGAAAACCTGTCATGTTGAGGTAGTGGATTAGTAGTTGCCCTTTATCCAAAATTGATGTTAAAGGGGTTGTCTCACTACAATGATTCATCTCACCTCAGTCCTGTTTTCTTGGTTTCATTTTGAATTCAGGGGCGTGTTTACTGGCTTCTACTAGGCTGCAGTAGAAGCCAGGTCTGTAGCTATAGCAACCAGTGCTGGCAGCCTATCATGAGAGACTGAACAGGTCTGTAACAGGTCTGTAGCCATAGCAACCAGTGCTGGCAGCCTATCAGGATAGATTGAACAGGTCTGTACCTATGGTGACCTGAGTAGCTGATGCAGCCCATACAAGAGGGGATATCTAGGAATAGGTAGGACACAGCCCCAGGATCACTTCACAGAGGCAGAATCGTGACTGAGTGCAAAGTATAACATTATGGCCTATGGGTTGCTATTACCATATCGAGTAGAAGCCCTTAGTAGATAAATAACATACACAGAGAAGAGACCAGGTATTACTCTACTGCTGTGAAAGCAGGGATTAGATTGGATTACACGGAATCTGAAAAAGATGGTTCCCTCTATTACATGTAAATTATGAATCAATTTTCTACATTATTATTCTCTGAGGAAGCACAGCAGTGGGACCGAGGACTGGGGCAAAGGGAGTATACTCTTTTTCTTTTTTTTTTTTGACTGGCCCCAGGAGCATTATGTGGATAGCCCCTTTAAGGTGGCGTGAAATTGAGTGCTCTCCTATTCAAAACCAAGCAGTGGAGACCGCCCACTTGACAGTCTAGGAGTTCATACACATATCTGGTTCTAGAATAAACAGCACCAATAGCTGATTATAGGGACACTGCCTCACTTTACTTCAGCTGCTACTTATCTCTATATAGTCTCATTACAAATAGAAGGTAATGACATAACTGCTCTATTGTTCTCTGACAGGGATAGATGAGAATACACTAGACCATGAACAATACATGAAAGGAAAATAGGGAGAAATCTTTTTCTGCACTGGGGGAGGAGGGTATCTTCACACTTGTCAGGTCATTGCTAATACTATTTAAACTCAGACCAGAGCCAACCAGAAAGAAGGCTCAACAAGCAATCCTTCCACTGCTGTGCTATCAGAGCTCACAGAAGGGAAGTCAGAGAGAGTAACGTACATAAAGGAACTTTAAAAAATGATATAAAAAACCCAACCAGCTAATTTAAAAAAAAAAATATCCATATAATAGTGGCAACATTTTGATGATAGTGTCCTTTTAATGGGGGCTGGAAGAAAAAAATTAAAAGATCAAATTGATGGAACAGTAACTCCTGCGGCGCGTTTTTTCAGATCTTTAAGACACCAAAATTATGAAATTTATCCTAATGAAATATTTTATTGTAGCTTTCAAGCCTAGAACATATCCTGGTCTCCACTCTGAATGATGTCTGTATGATGTGGAGAACTTAACTGGAATTGGTATTCACTAAGAAAGCTGAACCGACCAACTAGATTGTGGATACGTGTATATAAGGTGGCATCACCGTATTACATTGCCCTCCCTATCATACAGCCAGAATTTATGCCAATCTGAGTATAGTGGGTGCAGAGGTAGTAGTGACACCTAGACCCTGAGGCCCCCTTTGCTGCACAAGGCCACACCGGTATAATAAATGGCACTAGGCAGGTGGGGGCCCTTATCATACATTTTGCATTAAGGCCAGGGAAAATCAAGTTGAATATTCAGATTCTTTGTTTTTCCTTTTTATTTAAATTGCTTCAATTTCTGTTCAGCTAGACAACCAATATGGCCACCATGACAGCGCTCAAAACCAGCTCTCCCAGACTTCTGAGTAGCAAATCTTCCTTCGCGTCCATCGATGCAACCCCGAATCCTTGCACATGTATGGACGTCTGATATTCAGGAGTCCTGGAGAGCAGAGTGATGCTATAATAGCATTCCCGGTAGTGGTCACCTAATTTCCCGGATCTATTTCTGCCCGATTTATTTAATAGAACTGCTCTTTAAAGTTTTGACAAATATCCAAACCCAAATTGAGCCGTTCATCCGCTTTGTGAATACCACAGAATGATGAAAAATGAGGATGGAGACAGGACATGTTGGAAAGATGGGATGAGGTGACATAGAGTCAGGTCCTGCACTTACCCCTCAGCCCCAGCAGCTGGCCCCGGTGTAGGACTACCGCTAGCGGAGGTGGAAGGGTTGGGAGTATTCATAGGCCAAGGAGGAAAGGGAACAGGAGGAGGGGAGGAAAGGGATAAAGCATGAAGAACACAAAGAATAAATTATTGGCAGGATTTGAGGTGGGAAACCTGTAGATTGGGGTATTCAATACATCAGGTGGAACAGAATATACAATTCTACTAGACGATCACTAGTTGTACAAACCCTCCTAATAACATCAGCGTCCACAGAGCGTCTTATTACACTCATTACATTTAGACCATATATACAGAACAGTGGGGAACAAAAAAGAAAAAAATTTTGGTGCCTAGAAATTTTGACCATATTCTGAGTATCTAAGCGCTGCTGAGTCCGAAAATCCCATCCAATTCATTCTAGCAGCTCTAGTTTATGAGAGGTTGATTCTATGATTCTTCATTGTTCTTATGATTAATTTGTGTATACATATATAGTGCAGTTGAATAGAATCGGATTTGCTCCTGCACATTCATATTTTTGTTTGTAGTGTCCTTTAAATGTTCTAAAATTTATGTCTTTTCTGTTCCACATGAATTTCCAACATTTCTTTAGTAGAATATTGAGTGACCCCTACTTTCTGCATTATATATTTGGTAAGGTGGCAATGCCGGATCTCCAAAACTAGAGCTGATAGGGGAAAACGGGTGTCATTTTCAGAATCAGCGCCTCAAACGTACTCAAAGAAGGTTCAAACTTTTAAGGCACCAAAATGAGTGCTACCCAGTGTAATATTTAATTCAGGTTTCTTTCATTTTTTGAGTTTTCATCATTCATATATTGTATAGTTCTTAAATTTCCATCTCAAATTTTCTAACTAAATTTCTAATGAATGCTGCAGTGATCCAAAATGACACCCAGGGCTGGGGGAGACATTCAGATTCCCTATTATTGCCCTGAATATGTATCAGCAGAATATTGCCTGCTGTTATTGCAACCTGTAGTTTGTCAATGGACTGCAGGATTAAAGGGCCTGTGTATTTGCTCTACTTAGATCACCCATGTTGTATATGGACGGCCATTCTTTTTAATGGTAGCCATATAATGCTTAAAGGGGTGTTCCTTCCATGCACCTTCATGGCATATCAACAGGATATACCATCAAAATGTGATAAGTGCAGGTCCCACCTCTGAGACAAGGAGTTTGGTTGTACTTGGAACTCTCGTAGAACAGAATGGAGAGTCGTTCTTGAGCTAGGTCCCGCACCTATCAGACTTTAATGGCATGTCCTATAGATATGCCTACAAAGGGCAATCCTTTGTGAAGTTTAGCTCACAAAGGATTGCTTAAGCTGGATACAATTGTGCCAAACTCTCAGCTGTACGGTCTGCAGAGGTTGCTAGTCTCTGGTAAGTATGACTATATGGACTTCAAACAGAGATCTTAGGCTTGGTTCACATCTGTGTCGGAGGTTCCGTTCTTAACTTTGGTTACCGAGGTGAAAACAGACATCAGGGGCGACATGTATGTACAGGGCTGAGCCAGAAGTCTGGCGTCTTTTCAGCCTGAAAACTGGCACAGCTCTGTTCGCTATATTTGTATTCATGCGCACTCCAGTATTAGGAACATTACAGAGCACCCGCAGCACTTTGTAATGCACCTGAGATTGGAAGGCATGCTGGAGGCGGGTGCACTACTACCGTACAATTCTACACATTTATGACTTTTGATCGGAAAATCCAGGCGCATTACTGCTGGAACAGGTAAAGCACTTTAAAAGTGGTTTACCTGAGCCAGAAGTGTCTTTTTGTAGCTAGAGAGCGCTAAATCTATGACCCGCAGTAGAACAGGTTCATAGATTCAGGCGCATTCTACACTACTAATGTTGCCCCAGGGGTTTACGCTGTGGTTTCCGTTGTTTAGACAGAAAAAAGGCTGGAACATGCGATGGAACCTTCAGCACGTATGTGAACCAAGCCTTAGAAATGAAGACTTTTCTTCTCATTAAAGTGTAGTAAATTCATGATATGCTTGCGGGATCACAAACAGTGCAAAAACTGAGTTGGGGTGCCAGGGTGCACTGGCCATGAGGTGAGCATCTCATCTCAGCTTGCAGTCTCTCTATACTTTACATTTTTGCAGACTAGCCACCCACATAGTCCAGATTTGAAGGCGAAAATAACTAGTATGTAATTTGGGCACTGTCGCTGGCCGCCATTGTGACTAATATTTAATATGGGCAGTGTGCTAGTATTCATGTGGCATATACGGCTGGTATCTCTATGTAGTTACTATAGCATATATCGCCATGGGGGAAAGAAATTTTCTAGCAGAAAGGCTAGAGCTATCTCCCTGGCTTTCTTCTAAATGACTCCCACCTAGAGGGGCTCATTTATGACAACAGAAGGTTGCTGCAAGAGGTTACAGATTCTCCTCCACTTTTCCATTGTAGTATTTTTCATAAATTACATACCTCCCAACTGTCCCTATTTTGGAGGGACAGTCCCTATTTTTAATCCTTCTGTCCCTCTTAGCTCTATAAATGTCCCTCTTTTTAATTTGGGAAATAGATTTGCATCAATAAACTGATTATCTTGCTTTAAAAAGTATCTGATTGCTTCCTAACAGTTTATTACATAATAACTTACTTAATATTTCATCATTGGATACAATGTAATCCTGAAAATGTGTCCCTTTTTGGCCATATAAAAATTTGGCATGTATGTATTTGGGCGTGTCTTGGTGTGATGTCATGTGTTTGGGTGTGGTTAGAGGCGTGACCTGATGTGTCCCTCTTTGCAATCTCTAAAAGTTGGGAGGTATGAAATTCTGATGTGTGGACCTATAGCGCAGCGGTCATACTACGTTACTGAGATGACCCTTTAGGACAGGCATGCACTCATGACTTACTTTCTGTCAGAGGTATTGAGATGACCACTCCGTTTCCAGTTCCCACCCACAGCCGATTGCCGGCGATTAGCAGCGCTGTAATTCTTACAAACGAAAATCCCAGCTTTCCAGTGCCTGCCAACGACGAGGAGAAAATAATGAGTAAATGAGAATGATAATATAATGATACATGTATTCAATTGTCTTCAGGACATATAGAACTTACATTTATGAACTTATATGCACTTTCTACATGCAATTACTGTTATATTATTTCCTTTAGGCTGCGTCTACACTAATCAGAATCTGACCGATATTTTACATTCGGTTTTCATTGTTTTGTCCAGTTTTTGTTTTTGCCGCAGTTTTCATATTTCGGGCGCCCTATTCAATTTACTTAGTAATCCTATACCTTATTATATAACCAGAGTGGGGTCCCCAACCCCTATACTATACTTCGATATCTCAACTCCAGTTTAATAAATAGATTTTTTCCATCACTCTATTCAAAGTTGCAAAATATTTAGTATTCAACAGTAAGGGCTTGTTCACACGGCGTTTTTGGATCCGAAAATCGCATCCAAAAACGCAGCAGCAATCAGATCCTAAACAGATCCAACACGTATCCATCAGGCAGCTGCGTGTTTGGATCCATATTGAATGCAGCATGTTCGCACCCTATAGTTGTAAATAGGGCTCCTGCTGCGTCTTTCAGACCAAGAATTGACAGGACAATTCTTGGGACGGATCCAAAAGACGGAGTGAGACACGCAGCGGTGATCACTCGTGTGAACTCCGATGCGTGTTTTATATTAAAAGCAATGTAAATCACACTGCACATTATTAGATACATGTTTGGGTCCGACAGACGGATCCAAACACGTATCTAAAAGCGTATGTTCATATGGACCCAACACGCCGTGTGAACCTACCCTAATGCAAGCACCGTTCTTGTAACTGTTTTAGATACAGCTTTTCACATACCCTGTGGTACATTTGTTCCTTTATATCCCAATCAAGGGTCTTTCTGTGCATATGTCCTTATCCAGGTAACATCAACAAGTCCATATTTTCATTTAGTTAGCTTGACAAAGGGAGCGGTCCCTGAAACGTCACAGCCATTTCTTTCAGCTTTGAGAGAGGACAAACTATGAGTAACGCTTCTTAATTAATTAAATGAAAATAAGGACTTCTTGATGTTACCTGTTTAAGGACATCTGCACAAAAAGACCCATGATTTTTTTAGCATCAGTTCTTAAAGGGGTTGTCTCACTACACTGATTCATCTTACCACAATCCTGTTTTCTTGGTTTCATTTTGAATTCAGGGGCGTGTTTACTGGATTCTACTAGGCTGCAGTAGAAGCCAGGTCTGTAGCTGTAGCAACCAGCGCTGGCATCCTATTAGGAGACAACAAACAGATCTGTAGCTACAGCGACTTGAGGAGCTGATGCAGCCCATACAAGAGGTGGTATCTAGGAATAGGTAGGAGACTGTTAATGGACACATATTGCAAAGTGACTTGTTTCTGCAAGATCTTTAAATTAAAAAGCAGCGATCCTTGTAGTGAGACAACCCCTTTAATGGAGTTTTTCTTTAACAAGCAATAAATCCAGTATTCCAATATATTACATTCAAAAGTACAACCCCTTTATCAAGATTCACTCACCTAACATTTTACTGACATAAGGCTCAATATCCACATCCTGGAGATGCTGGTGGGTGTGGGCATGGTATAGCCGCAGCGTGGAGTCCAACCGGATTGACACCCAAACCCCATCTCCAATCCATGCCAGCTGTCGCACTTGGCTTTCCCTTCGAGGATGGGCATCAAATGATTTCTGAAAGTAGCACATGAAGAAATTATAGTGCCACAGGTCAAAGTGTTCATGTGTATCATACAATATAGCTACAGGGTCCAGATATATAGGGAGAATTATCATACTTTCCACCAAATAATCATAGCAGAATAACTGAAATCTGTTACTCCTAGATATGCAGGCTGCTTACCGGTATTTGCATGGTTTTAGGCTGAATCACGTAAATTTTGTTCTTATAGCCGCACCATACTCTGTCATACACAACTGCCATACAGCGAATCGAGTGATGAGTGTGACCGAGATCCATCAGGTAATAGTTGCTGAGGTCCCACTGTTTGTCTTTTTTAAGAGAAAAATATAAGTTATTACCACGTATCAGCAATTGGGCTGGGTCGCCATGATGCGACTGACATACGCCCCACAATTTTGCTAGTAAAACAATGGTTTTACCAGCAAAAACATGCAGTCACTGAACACCACAAATGAACATGGTCCTGTCTACATGCGGCAGCCACAACGTGTGATCCTGGCCTTACTCTGTTCTCTATTATCCAATGGTCATATTGTATGTTATGAAGATTAAATTCTTGATCCCTGTGAGTCCCCACTAAGCACAACACTATAATAACTAAAAATTTTATTATTTCATGGCCTATAAAAAGCTGAAAGGTATAAGATGTCATACCTTCTCCTCGGTGGAAAATGGCCAATGTCCCATCTGCTAAGGCCACAAGAACCCGTCCTTTTACATGCCTGGAAGTTACAAGACGGAGCTGTTATTTTCAAAAAAGGCTACTATTGAATCCGAAGAGCTTTAAATTGTGTTCTATCTATCTCATATTTCTCTGTATCTATCTAATATTTCTCTGTATCTATTTATCTCATACTTCTCTGTATCTATCTAATATTTCTCTATTTATTTATCTATCTAATATTTCTCTGTATCTATCTATCTCATATTTCTCTGTATCTATTTATCTCATATTTCTCTGTATCTATACTAATATTTCTCTGTATCTATTTATTATCATCTAATATTTCTCTGTATATCTATCTATCTAATATTTCTCTGTATCTATCTTTAATCTATATTTCTACTTTATCTATTGTATCTTCTATCTAATATTCTTGTATCTATCTATCTAATATTTCTCTGTATATCTATCTATCTAATATTTCTCTGTATCTATAATTTCCTGATCTATCTAATATTTCTCTGTACTATCATCTAATATACCTATACTATTATTTACTAACTATATGTTATACGTATCTAGCTATTCAAGAATTCTATGACTTACTATTATTGGACTGCAATAAATTCTATTGAATCTTTTATACTGGCTACATCAATAGTTCTCAATGTGCACTATACATCAATACAGTCCTAATACTCTGTATCTATCTATCTATCTAATATTTCTCTGTATCTATCTATCTATCTATCTTATATCTATCTATCTATCTATCTATCTATCTATCTATCTATGTATCTATCTATCTAATATTTCTCTGTATCTATCTATCTAATATTTCTCTGTATCTATCTAATATTTCTCTGTATCTAGCTATCTCATATTTCTCTGTATCTATTTATCTATCAATCTAATATTTCTCTGTATCTATTTATCTATCAATCTAATATTTCTCTGTATCTATCTATCTATCTATCTATCTAATATTTCTCTGTATCTATCTATCTATCTTATATCTATCTATCTATGTATCTATCTATCTAATATTTCTCTGTAGCTATCTATCTACATAATACCTATACTATATTACTAATATATGGTTAGAAACAGAACCAAAGCAGTTCAAGAGCAAATTCTATGAGGCCTTACTAATAAAATATTGGACGGTGCGAAATAACAATACCATAATGTGCCCACATAACTTTGCTATACGGTGGCTACACAACAGAGCCGTACAATGTGCACAAAACAGTGCACAAAAATACTGCAATACAGTGGCTAATAAACACTTTATACTAGCAAATATTAACGTAAGAGCCTATCAAGTATTTTCTTACAATTTGTAAGTAACGGTATAATTTAATAAACACATACATGTGCTGAAATAACGCTCTATGGTGCCCATAGAATAATGTTATACAGTAAGTGATGTCATCATACACTTCCAAGTAATAGTACCATAAAGACACCATATGATGCACTATTACATTTCTTACATTACAGAGCTAAACAATGAATATATAACAGTTTCATATAGTGCCCAAATAATAAAAAACTATAGTGCCTTAATTCTAAGCTGTAAGTTTGTGAGGAGCTGCCATGGAAGAAAGTTAAAGGGGTTCTCTCATCAGGCTGTTTCACAAGCCTGCTCTTCACAGCCAGCTTCAGGCTACCACTTCCTATTCAGGCTGTGGGTGGTTCTACAGCTTCAGGCTTCCACTTCCTGTTCAGGCTGTGGGCAGTTCTACAGCAGTGTTTGACATTTCAGCTCTTCTATTCCTATCCGAGTCTGGTAGAAGGACACTGGAGATAAACAGCAGGACAAAAGACTATGGAGCTCTATAGAGTTAAAATTCTTCAGTGAGAAAGATAAGACAAGTTCCAGTTCTGCTGATAAGATAAACAAGCTCCATTGCTGCTGATAAGACACAGCAAGAAGTGACCCCACTATCTGAAGCAGAGAGAGGTGGTTGGCAGCTTTCTAAACAAGCAGGAGATGAGAACTGCTCTAACTCAGAATTGAAGCAAAACCAGAACATCAATGAATTTGGTAATAGCCTTTATTTACCTTTGCCTACATGTTTAAAGCTAATTAATGAGATCGGAATCCCTCATTTAAGGTCACATTCACATGGAAGTATTTTAGTTAGTATTTTATATCTGTATTTATAAGCAAAAAACAAAAAATTGAACCTATACAGAGAAAAGATGTAATGGAAAGATGTGCACCTCCTATGTTTTGGATCCACTGCTGGTTTTTGGCTTGCAAATACTGATGCAAAATACTGACCAAAATGCTTCCCTATGGGCATACCCTAAGAAAGGCACGTACGTGTATGGCATGATCTGGACAGTATGGCAGAGACCCTGGGGCATTTTCCCCTATTACACATAATCTAGGTCCGGCAGTGCCACTCCTGCAGTGTTATATATGAAGTGGTTTTCTACTTACACAATACTCAGCACCGAGTCTTTTAACTTTATGGAGTGCAGACACTTTTTCCAGTTGGAGACAGCAGAATGAACGTACAACCTGGGGTAGAAGCACAAGGTAAGCAGAGGAGATCTTCACACTAGGGTTATGTGATTACATTGCAAGGACATACAACTCGGGGTTCACATACCAGCCATTCTGTGCTCCCAGCCACATTGTTGGTGCAGCACTAGTGCCAGCAGGGATCTCATTGCTCGGCTCCGTCTCTTGTTGCGTTGTGTTCCCTTCAGGCTTTAGATGCCCATTTTCACTGGTATTGGGAATACACATATTACAATACTAGGCTGAGATTTCAAAAAGTTTATCTACCTTTGTGGTAGAATCAGATTTTTGTTCCCGATATATCAACAACATATTCTGTAGCGTTGTCAGAGAATGTCCCTATTCACAGTATATTCTGAGATTATCACTATTCACATCAGTCTCTGGACTGTAGTCTAGTTTCCATGCTGAAAGCACACACTAAGGCCAATTTTATAGGATGCCAGTTAGTGCATGAGCTGGAATACCCACTAAAAGGACTAAAAGTACCATAGACCTATACACCCCTCTGCCTATGGCAGCACTATTCTAGAAATTTGTTTTCTCACCGATTTATTTAATTTTGTTTTTATCATAAAACATCTTTATAACCAAACTTTTTCCATATGTCAGGGCCCGATTCCTGTTTTAAATTAAAATTTTCCATTTTTGGGTTTGTTCACATGCAGTAGTCAATCTGTTTAGCTTTGGATACCTGCATAGTCGGCCATTTGCCACAGGGGCAGGGTCCGTGAATATGTGTTCTGTTAGGGGTCCCGGTCGAACCTGTGCTGGTTCTGCTTCGCTGATTGAGGATTCTGGTACCTCCAAAGCTTCTGTGGCTTCCTCTGCTGACTGATGCTGGGTGAGTTTGCCGTTGCTTACTGTGGAGACCTCCGCTGGTGAGAAAGATCATGAATATCCCAATGTCACCATACTGCATTGCAGCTGAGGAAAAAACCTCTTAATAAAACATATTTACCGACCATACAATACACCCATACCTCCCAAGTGTCCCTATTTTGGAGGGAAAGTCCCTATTTTTAACCCAAGTCCCTCTGTCCCTCTTAGCTCTATAAATGTCCCTCTTTTTCATTTGGGAAATATATCTGCATCAATAAACTGAGTATCTTGCTTTAAAAAAGTATCTGATTGCTTCCTCGCTGTATATTACATAACAATTTACTTAAAGGGGTTGTCTCACTACATTGATTCATCTCATCTCAGTCCTGTTTTCTTGGTTTCACTTTGAATTCAGGGGCGTGTTTAAAGGCTACTACAAGGCTGCAGTAGAATCCAGGTCTGTAGCTATAGCAACCAGTGCTGGCAGCCTATCAGGAGAGATAAAACAGGTCTGTAGCTATAGCAAACAATGCTGGCAGCCTATCAGGAGAGATCGGACAGGTCTGTAGCTATAGCAACCAGTACTGGCAGTCTATCAGGAGAGATTTAACAGGTCTGTAGCTGTAGTGAAATGAGGAGCTGATGCAGCCCATACAAGAGGGGATATCTAGGAATAGGTAGGACACTGTTCATGGACACATATTGCAAAGTGACTTGTTTTTGCAAGATCTTTAACATAAGAAGCAGCAATCCTTGTAGTGAGACAACCCCTTTAATATTTCATTACTGGATACAATGCAATCCCAAAAATGTGTCCATTTTTGGCTGCCTAAAAAGTTGGCATGTGTGTGTTTGGGCGTCATTAGAGGCGTTTCCTGGTGTGATGTCATATGCTTGGGTGTGGTTAGAGGCGTGGCCTGACATGTCCCTCTTTGCAATTTCTAAAAGTTGGGAGGTATGTACACCTCCTAATGGACCTAGGATTGTCTCACTATGAAAATATGCCAATATATGAAAATATTCTTTAAAGGGACCTGTCAGCTGGCTCATGCTGCAGAACTGACAGAGGTGTAGCTATAGGCAGTGCGATCGCTACCAGGTCCTGGAGTCCTAGGAGGCCCAATGGCCCCTGTATTGCATAAGGAGATACCAGTATTATAAGTGGCACATGGTAGGTGGGGGCCCTGTTATGGATTTTGCACTGGGGCCCCGGAGCTTTAAGTTATGCCTCTGCCGGGTGGCATAAAATAGCTGCAGATTTCCTATTTCCAATGGGTTTTACCCTGAAATGCTACTCTAGGACAGGTACAGGGAGAAGCCGATGCAGCCAGAGTGTTTTACCTAAATTGCTATAGTGTGTTACGATAGAACCTAAATCACTGGGACTGTGAAGCATAGTTACTTAGGGCAACATGTATGTATTTTGGTGCCCAGACTACAATTTTTAGTAGTGTAGAATGCACCTGAATCTATGGACCTCTTCTACTGCGGGTCATAGATTAGGCGCTATCTAGCTCCAAAACAACAAATCAGGCTCAGGTAAACCACATTTGACTTGGTCTACCTGTTAAAGCAACAATGCACCCAGTTTTGCCATCCTTCCATCATAAATGTGTAGAATCATACAGTTGTGATGCGACACACCCCCACATATTGGGTGCATCACAAAGTGCCGTAGGCGCCTGATAATACGCTTACTTTTGCAATGCCCCTGATTATACATCTAGAGCGACATCTCCCAATACTCAAGCTCCATTTTTTGGTCTATTTTGCCACAGAAATACTCTTGACACCATATTATCTATGTAAATGAACTGTAATATACCAAAACTAGGCACATTATACGCCAGGCACCACACATTGTAATGCGCCTAAAAAGGCGCATTAAATATAGTAGAGATAATACATGGTGCGCCTCCATAAAGCAATGCACCTATTGAGCCGCATTACACACACTAGTAATGATACGTTATGCGCCTCCATAGCGCAATGTGCCTTGATAGGCACATAACATACACTAGTACTGATACGCTATGCGCTGTAATTGCGCAATGCGCCTTTTTAGGGGTATTAAGTTTGCTATGCAGTGTATACCAGACGTTAGATTCTTTTAAAGTATTGTACATTCAGGCGCACTTTACACTGATTACATGCGCCTACAAATTGCCGCAGTGACGCCAATTTTTGAACATGTCACCCTAGAGAACTGGGCTATTTTTGGGCTGAAAGTATGGCAGTCTATTGGCGCAGCCCCATACATACATGTCACCCTTAGTTTGTAAAGCTGTAAAAGACAAATGTCTCCAGGTAGCATGAACCAGCTGACAGGTTTTCTTGAAAGTGGATGTTTCTGGGCACGTCAGCTTATAATATCCCTCAAATGGGGATTAAAATATTAGGCGGTACACATTCATCATGATTAATTTAATAGACACTGAAAACTGGGAAAAGTAAATCCACTTTTCTGAATCAGAGCTCCAAATCCCCTGCAAAGACCTAAAGGGTTTGTTCAACAATGAATTCCTATCATCTATACACCGGATAAGTAGTGTTGCGTTTCAGATTTTGGGTAGGGTCGGTTTAGCCTGATCCAAATTTTGCCGGCAATGGTGGAAAAGTTGTGCAACCAATCACCGGTCTTTTTCCAGACAGAAAAAAAAAGCCTATACAATCAATGAATTATACACTTACTTTTTCCCGTCTGGAAAAGGTTGGTGATTGGTCACACAATTTTCTTACTATTGCTTGCAAAATTTGGGTCAGACCGAAAAAGTCCTATGTGAGTCCAAAGTGCAACAGTAATGATAAGAATCTGATCATTGGGAATTCAATTAGTCCCAAGAACTAAGGGTCCCATGTCCCCTGTTTCAATGACATGGCCCTCGAACATACATGCTACCGCTCACATTACTCAGATAGCATGGCAGCTGCCTTCGGCCAACACTAGAAGTGTAGGGATTTATATGGGCAGTGAAAAAACCCCGTATTGCGTTACATAAACTAATCCTGCCAGTCAGGGCAGGTGGGCTGAATCTCCCAGATGTTAGGGGTTATAACCTGGCCTGTCTGACTCGTCACATGCTAGATTGGATTGGGGGTCGTTCCCGCTTCTCGAATTGGGAATTAGAAAGAGAGTTAATGCGCCCTTGGCACCCACAGGCCTTGCTCCATACCAGGTATCCTAAGCTGCCTTCTTTGATTAAGTTGTCTCCATTGTTCCGAGACACAATAATGGCCTGGAAAGAGTTGAGGAAACGCTTAGGCCTTTCCTTCGCTCTCTCCAAGGACATGCCCATTTGGGACCACCCCGAGTTTCCGCTGGGTCAGAGCAATCCGATGTTTAGGAAGTGGAGGGAGGCGGGTCTGGCCAACGCGGGACAGCTAATGCATGTGAGTTCTCGGAGATGGCTAAAGCCCTCGGAGATGCTCGAGAGGTTCTCCTTACCCGAATCACAGCTTTTGGCTGCCTATCAGCTCTTCTATTTCTGTAATGGGAGACTAAGAGATGTCTCCAAGGAGACCATTCCTAATGATTTTGACACTTTTGTCACCACTCACAGGGAGACATATTGTCTATCGAGGCTCTACGCTGACATGAGAGGGTGGTGCAGGAAACGGGTAGCTTCTCAGGCATTCCACTACTGGAGCCGCCGATTGGGAAATGCCCAGATCCCAGATATGATCCCGAAGGGTGTGGTGACCGTACGGAAACACATCATCTGCGAGACCTGGCGGGAAACTTACTTCAAGATAATACACAACGCCATCTACGCCTTCAATCTCCCCCCCTCTCAGAACTTCCCCGATAGATTGCAGCACTGCCCTAAATGCGGCACACATAAAACGGACCTATGGCACGGTCTGTGGGAATGCAGCTATACACAATCCTACTGGGACACAATCCTTCAGTATATCCAGCTTCACTTTGGGATCACCCTAGAGAAACACTATGAACTCCTGATCTTCCATTGCCCCAGGCCTCCGGACACGGATGGGGGAGAGGGTTCTGAGGAGTCAGCTCACTCCACCGGTTTCCCGGGAATAGTTCACATTGCCCTTTTGGCAGCGAAACGAAGCCTCTTGCAGTTATGGCTGAAGCCCACTCTCCCGTCAATCTCCGGGGTCATAAAGCAGCTGGAGGATTATCTTATAGCGGACAGACTGGGGGACAGAGAGGCGTAAGGAGATCCGAACCCCAGGGTTCTTCAGACGTTGGAGAACCTTCATAGAATCGCACTATTCCGATAGAGAGATAGAAGCCCTTATGCAGAGGTTCAAATATACCGACTGGTACTGTAGGGAGGGAATTGGGGGCACGCTGGGGAGACTTCAGGTCTGAGGAACTTTGGACTTGAGTATGAGGTTCCATTAAAGACCGCACGGTCACGAGTGATGAAGATAGGACGCAGTTGTAGTTGTACTTTAGTAGTGTAGTTATTTTGTCTAATTCAATTTCTCTTATACTCTTGTAACTTGATGCTTTCTCTGTATGTATTATCTCCATATTCCAGGCACAGGCCCGGAGATTATGCAAATACATGATATGATCATTATTACATGTAAGAGTTATGTGTTTACTGTTTAAATGTTTGAAAATGCAATAAAATTAATTTAAAAAAAAAAAAAAAAAAAAGAAGTGTAGGAACTTGATGCCTACTCTTGTGTTGTTACTGAGTGCAATAAATAATCTGTATGCAGTAGGCAACACAAACCTTGGTTCTTGTCCAGCACTGGGGTATCACCACGGGAGGAACAGTTACTGCGTGGCACATTGCATCTCGTGGCACATCCCACAATTGTGATTCCTGCCAGGACTCCATCAGTACCACTAGCATCCTCTGTATTAGCCTCTCCCTCCAAGAATATCTCGCCCGGTGGGTAATCACTATCGCAGGCAGCTACAGTAGGACAAAGTTTGGTGATAAGTTATATCAGAGCCTGAGACAACGCAAGACAATTGTTAAATATGGGTCATTGTCCTACCAGGGATACTGGAGATGCACAGCACATGTGCATTGCAAACTGTGAACTGGTCCACCAAGGAGCCAGGCTGGTTGGCATCTATAATCACAACCTTGCTGGTGGATAAAGTGCTGGTCAGAATCCATACACGACTGGAGGTAGCATCCGCTTCATAGAGCTCCTTGGTCTGCACAGAGAGGATGAAGAAAACACTATAAGCAGCAGCGGCAGGATTATATGCTAGGTTTCTGTGGCATTACAGGCTCCGAAGTCAAAATGTGTCTCTGATCATTTGTAGAAATCACTGATCTGTACAAGAATCTCCTACATTATTGCGGCAAAAAATAAATTTATGGGAGGGGGAAGCAATGTCCCTTGTGCAATGGATCTCCATTGAATAAAAATGCAAATATTCCCCAAAAGCGTTACTTTTTTTTTTACTTAAAGGGAACCTGCCACATAGGTTGTGCCCCCGTTGCTGAGGGCAGCACAAGCCAGTGCCAGACCTGCTGTTTCCAGGGCTGTGCCCCTTATTCTGTAAGATGCTGGAGTTTTAGAGCATTAACCCCTCAAATCTTATTCATGAGCAGGTGTTAGCCCCGCCCACCAAAGGCTAGCCCCGCCCACTGACAGTTATTCACATGTTTCTACCTATTCAAAGTAATAGGTTTGTCAGTTGAGGTGGGCGGGGCTAGCCTCAGGTGGGCGGGGTTTTAAAAAAACTGACACACTGAAGGACTCTTCGAATGACTTTTCTGGCTGAAAACTGCAGATTTGAGCATTAAATACACGAAAACTCCAGCATCTTACAGAATAAGGGACACAGCGCTGGGAACAGCAGGTCTGACACTAGCTTGTGCTGTCCTCAGCCAGGGGGGCAAAAACTATGTGACAGGTTCTCTTTAAATCTGTTATACGAGGTCCCAAACAATATGGCCACCATTATCATTGATTTCTAAATTAAAAGAAGGGGGTCTCTCAATTAAACCCTTATTCTATTAGCTGGAAGGAAGAGCAGCTACAAAGAGCATCCCTCAGGCTGGAGGACCCAGCATGCCCATGCCTTACACGGATGTCCAACTGATTTTCATAGGACCTTGTAATACTTCTTTGCACCTGTGGTGGCGCTGCAGGATAATTAAAGGGGTGTTTCCATCAGCAATTTTCTGTGATGCAGGTCAGTTCATTGATTGTCTTAGAGAATGGGGAGGGTAGCGCTTGGGCTGGACCACTCCATTAGTTTCTACGGGAGTCCCCTATATAGCCGAGCACACTCGCTCAGCTATATTCATAATTCTTATAGATAGGGAGGATGGGCACAAACATCCCCCCTCCCCACTCTTTGAGAAAAGCTCCGAACCGACCTGCAATGGGGAAAAGCTTTGATAGGAACACCCTTTAAACATCTGCTACCAGGATTCCCAATATTTTACAGCTGATCACTAAGGCTCCTAGCAGGGATAAAACAGTACATTTTTGGAGGACTCCTCTAACAAAAAGGAACTGTACAAGATGACGCCAATACTAAATAACCCAAAGCTGGCTTTGGCTAGCCTTTCCTCTGTAGTCACCCAGGGGAGACCCAGGAGAAACCTGATATTTAGAGTCCTGCTTTCTAAGCAGACGCTGAAATCCTTTTCAGAAGTGAAAGATCTATTATCATCATGTTCCCTCTCTTGGTTCAGTTACCTGCAGATCTCACATTTTTATGCAACCAACAAACAAGCCTTAAACCTTCACAGGGGTCTAACCCTATTTGAAGAATTATGTGTCGGGAACGGTTCTGTAGATAGATCCATCTCAAGAGTCTATGCCCTACTTATTCAATCCCTGACCAAGTGTACACCAGTTTATCGTAGCAGCTGGATGACGGAATTGGAGAGACCCATAATGGAGGAGAAGTGGCAAAAGGCCAATTTGCTATCGCATAAATCCATTGTGTCCTGTAGATTGCAGGAGCTTAATTTCAAAATCTTATCGAGATGGTACAGAGTGCCCACGCTGATTCATACTATTTTCCTTCTGTCCTAGTATTTGCTGGAGGTGTGGCATAGAAGAGGGCACCATGACACACATATGGTGGGCATGTACGGGCCGGCTCTGCAGGGCTTTTGGGACAAGGTAATACGTGTGATCCACTTAACTACGTGGATAAAGCTTCACAATGATCCTGCGGTCCTGCGGTCCTGCTGTTACACACAGGGCCATCTTTTCCATTGGGCACACTAGGCAGTTTCCAAGGGGCCCCACAAGTATGGGGGTCCCAGGTGGTCTATGTATGTCCCAGGAATACAAAAAATATACCCTGGATCCCTTGGTTGGTTTTGCTTATTTGACTGTTTGTGTGTTTTTAGAATGTGCTAACAGTTAAAAACCATGATGGAGAAGGGAGCCAAAGACTCCCTGCCCTGCCAAATAGTCAGACTGCCAGTGTCCAGACATAAGTGACGTGATAATATGGGTATGCTTGGAGGTGGCTAGAGGCATGATCTAGTGTGATGTCATGTATTTGGGCAGGACCCACTGCAGTGTTATACCCAGGGGCCCATAATGCTTTTAAGACGGCTCTGGTTACACATCATACCCCTCCCAGTTGGGATCCTTAAGGGAACTCTGACTATTTTTATGCTTAACGCAGCAAAAGCTTTGATCTCCCGGTTGTGGAGATCCACGGTGGTTCCCTCCATTACCGATTGGTTTAAGGAGATCCTCTTTCTACAACGTATGGAAGAGATTAGAGCTGAAAGCAATCAATCGTTGGAGAAATATAGAGCAACATGGTATGAGTGGATAGCCTTTTGTGCCTTACCGCACTATGCTGCACATGTCTGATTACTCATACACAAATTGGGACCTAAAACAAAATAGATTAAATTAAAAAAAAATAGGGCGGACGGTGAGCCACTGTCCTATCAATTGGTTGGATTTATGACCCTAGATGAGGAACCCCCCTGTTCCTTCTCTAGTCGGGAGAACAGGAAATTATTGTTGTCACTCTCAATGCTCTCTAATAGACGGCCAAAGTTTGATGGTTAACAGGTTCTTGGTTTTGCCTATGGGAAACGATTGTCGAGTGCAATCTTATGGCAGTGTCCCTGTACCATGGAACTGTAATGTATGTAAATCTAAGATGTTTTTGGCGTTCTCGCTACAGTAATCTGTGTTTTATGTCATTGATATGTGCTGTTGACAGAATGTAACATAAGCTTTCATATTCTGCTGTTAAAGGAGTTGTCTCGCTACAGACTTTCAGCCTATCTCAGTGTGTCTGGCAGCATAGGATTTTTTAATTCAGGGGCGTGCTTCTTGTCTGCCTCTTCTCCTCCCCTTTCCCCCCTCCCCTCCGCACACAGACAGCTCTCCTCCTTTGACTGCAGTAACTTCTATACAGCAGGGGGAGGGCGAGGGGGTTTGCTGCCTGGCTTAACCAGGACATGCCCATACACTTTATTGTGAGTATTGAGTTTAGATGAACCGCAATGCTCAGTTGTAATTGGAACTCTCATTCATGTCTATAGGAGAGTCCTGAGCACCTCTCCGTTCAGAATAGAGAGGTTTTGGGCTTTTTTAGGAGATAGGTGCGGGTCTCAGAGGTGGGACCCGGACTGATTAGACATTGATGGCGTATCCCAGTGATATGCCATCAATCTCTTTAGTGAGACAACCCCTTTAAAGAATGCAGGGTGCTAAATTTGTAAAACATGTGTCTCCTGACTATCTCACAAGTTATGTAAATTGGCTAACATACCATGAATCAAAAGGCCACTAAAATAATGGAGTAACCTAGGCTCTTCAATGTCCTCACCTTCTTCTTCTCCGGTGAGGTGTGGGTGCTCTTGCTCTCTCCTTCCACTTCACGGTCAGATGTTAATGGATCTCTACCAGTTGTCGGTTTGACCCCCAGAACTGTTTCCTCCTCAACTGGCTTCCAGCCTGTTAAATCGACCCCGGCTGCACACCACAACTGTGAAGAAGAGCGCAGCAAGATTTAGGGTTCATCTCATTATAAGGAGTAGTAGAGTCATAGACGCCTCAGATACAACAACGATGGTACCTTCATAGTGGGATCTTTCTCCACAAGGGGTCTGCAGTAGACGGGCACAGGTACGTTCTTCATGCGATTGTCCTCCTGACCTCCATTTGGACTCAGCTTATTAAATAATACACATAAAATGTTTTGTCAAAAACCACCACACATGGCAAAGGTCATTGGGTCATTCATTGGCTTTACCCATTGCCTACAAACAGCAACTCTGACCTGATAATCCCACTGATTTACATCTATAGAGGTTCACTTAGGACAACCCTGGCTCTGATGCCCCGTGAAGGGAAAAATAATGGGGCAGATTTATCAGTAGTGTCTTATACCTAGACAGTGAAAACTTATACTAGACAGTCTCACAATGCGCCACATTGGTAAATTTCCTGCATGTTTATACTGTCCAGTCCAACTTTACACCATGTTAGTTGATTTACTTCATGCCACTAATTGTGTCAAAATGTTGGCGCTTTTTCTTCGCACACAGCGTCAAATGCTAAACCACGGCCACTTCTTACAAAGCCACATTGCTGTTTCCAGAGACCCTTTTGTCGGATGAGGCATAAAAGTGTCTAGAAACTGTCTGAAACATAAACTAAATGTGGTGTAAAGAATGTATGCCAGTATTTTTGGCACAAATTCCGCCACAATTCTGGCACGATTGCTTTAATAAATGTGCAATATTGGGCTTCATTTATTGAAACATTCTAAGGGGAGGTTCACAAGGTGTTTATTAGATACAGGCAGTCCTCGACTTACACCGTTCTGACTTACATCTGTCCACTAGTTACAAATGGAGACTTATGGGGCATGCTGGCACTTGTAGTTCTATGTTCCACAGCAGATATTAGCTGTGGAATGCCAAGTGCCAGCATGCCACAGCAGCACATGACGTGAAATCTTCTTAACAAGGGCACAGACAGAAGAGCAAATGTAAAAAACCTTCCCTGCACTATCCAAAACTAAAAAAAAAACATTTGTGCTGGATATATACATGTTCCGACTTGCATGCAAATTTAGCTTAAGAACAAACCTACAGTCCCTATCCCGTTCGTAACCAGGTGACTGCCTGTACGTGTTTGGGTACGTTTTTCGGACCCAAACATGTATCTAACAATGCTCAGTGTGATTTGCATTGGTTTTAATGTAAAACGTGTATCGCCGTTCAGACGAGACGTGTTTTACATACGTCTTTCAGATGCGTTTAATGGATCCGATCAAAGAATTGACATGTCAATTCTTGATCCGTTTTACGCAGCAGACGTCCTATTTAAAACTATAGGGTACGTTTCTGCTGCACAGAAAATGTATCCAAACACAGCACACTTCGGGTACGTGTTTGGATACATTTTATGCAGCATTTTTCAAATTGAAAAACACATTGAAAAAAGCTGTGTGCATGTACCCTAAGGCTATGTTCACACGGCAATAATTGCTGGACGTTTTTCGGCTGCAATTACGCCGTGTGCTCGGGAGCGGGGGAGCCAGCCCCATAGACATTCATTATTCTCGGCGTGTATACGGCGTGAACAATTGACATATCACTTCTCTCCCCGCTCGGCGTATTGTGCAAGCGGGAAGAGGAGAAGTAGTCCATAGTTCTCCATGAGCGTAGTACGGCGTGAAATACAAGGCGAGATACGTCCCAGTTTAAGCCGTGTGAACATAGCATAAGTGTAGGATTGTTTTTGTTACACATCCGGTCACTAATAGCAGACCATTATATATTGTTTGAAATTTATTAACATTTATTCATTCCTTTTAAAAATGTAAGCTCTGATTGGTTGGCAACAAAAACAGTCTTACTGCTAGACTGTTTTTATAAATGAGGACCAATGTTATGTAGGTAGCATATGCAGTGACTGTATATTATATATAGCATACTCAGTCACTGTATTATAGATGGCATACTCAGTCACTGTGTATTATAGATGGCATACGCAGTCACTGTATTATAGACGGCATACGCAGTCACTGTATTATAGACGGCAGACGCAGTCACTGTATTATAGACAGCAAGCAGTCACTGTGTATTATAGATGGCATACGCAGTACTGTGTATTATAGATGGCATACGCAGCCACTGTGTATTATAGACGGCATACGCAGCCACTGTGTATTATAGACGGCATACGCAGTCACCGTGTGTTATAGACGGCATACGCAGTCACCGTGTGTTATAGACGGCATACGCAGTCACTGTGTATTATAGATAGCATATGCAGTCACTGTGTATTATAGATAGCATACGCAGCCACTGTGTATTATAGATGGCATACGCAGCCACTGTGTATTATAGATGGCATACGCAGCCACTGTGTATTATAGACGGCATACGCAGTCACCATGTGTTATAGACGGCATACGCAGTCACTGTGTATTATAGACGGCATACGCAGTCACTGTGTATTATAGACGGCAGACGCAGTCACTGTATTATAGACGGCAGACGCAGTCACTGTGTATTATATATAGCATACGCAGTCACTGTGTATTATAGATGGCATACGCAGTCACTGTGTATTATAGATGGCATACGCAGTCACTGTGTATTATAGACGGCATACGCAGTCACTGTATTATAGATGGCATATGCAGTCACTGTGTATTATATATAGCATACGCAGTCACTGTATTATAGACAGCATACGCAGTCACTGTATTATAGACTGCATACGCAGTCACTGTGTATTATATATAGCATACGCAGTCACTGTGTATTATAGATGGCATACGCAGTCACTGTGTATTATATATAGCATACGCAGTCACTGTGTATTATAGATGGCATACGCAGTCACTGTGTATTATAGATGGCATACGCAGTCACTGTGTATTATATATAGCATACACAGTCACCGTGTATTATAGATAGCATACGGAGTCACTGTGTATTATAGATAGCATACGCAGCCACCGTGTGTTATAGACGGCATACGCAGTCACTGTGTATTATAGATAGCATACGCAGCCACTGTGTATTATAGATGGCATACGCAGTCACCGTGTGTTATAGACGGCATACGCAGTCACTGTGTATTATAGACGGCATACGCAGTCACTGTATTATAGACGGCATACGCAGTCACTGTATTATAGACGGCATACGCAGTCACTGTGTATTATAGATAGCATACGCAGCCACCGTGTGTTATAGACGGCATACGCAGTCACTCTATTATAGACGGCATATGCAGTCACTGTGTATTATAGATAGCATACGCAGTCACTGTGTATTATACAACCTCAATTCCAAAAAAGTTGGGACACTAAACAACTTGTGAATAAAAACTGAATGCAATGATGTGGAGGTGCCAACATCTAATATTTTATTCAGAATAGAACATAGATGACAGATCTGAGTAAATGTAACATTTGAAAGGAAAAATATCTTAATTCAAAATTTCACAGTGTCTACAAATGCCAAAAAAGTTGGGACAAGTAGCAATAAGTGGCTGGAAAAATGACATTGAGCATATAACGAACAGTGGAAGACCAATCAACACTAATTAGGTGAATTGACAACATGATTGGGTATTAAAAGAGCTCCTCAGAGTGTCAGTGTCTCTCTGAAGCCAAGATGGTAAGAGGATCACCAATTCCACCATTGTTGCGCAGGAAGATATTTGCAGCAATACCAGGAGGGTGTTACCAGCGTAAATAGCAAAGACTTTAAAGTTGTCATAATCAACATACATAACCTCATCAAAAGATTCAGAGAATCTGGAACCATCGCTGTGCGTAAGGGTCAAGGCCGTAACACTCTACTGGATGCTCGTGATCTCCGGGCCCTTAAACGTCACTGCACCTCAAACAGGAATGCCACTGTTAGGGAAATCACAGAATGGGCTCAGGAATACTTCCAGAAAGCATTGTCAGTGCCCACAAATCCCCCGGGGGCCATCCGCCGCTGCCAGCTGAAACTCTAAAGTGAAAAAGAGGAAGCCATTTCTAAGCAAGCTCCACAGGCTCAGCCGTTTGCACTGGACCAGGGGTCATTTAAAATGGAAGGTGGCAAAATGGAAAACTGTTCTGTGGTCAGATGAGTCACGATTTGAAGTCCTTTATGGAACAGTGGGACGCCATTTTTATCCGGGACCGGAGAGGCAAGGACAAACCCAAGTTGTTATCAACGCTCCGTTTTGAACCCTGCATCACTGATGGTCTGGGGTGGCATGAGTGCTTGTGGCATGGGCGCTTGCATGTCTGGAAGGCACCATTATATGCAGAGAGCTATGTTCAGGTTTTAGAAACAAAATCTGCTCCCATCTAGACCCTCATCTCTTTCAGGGAAGACCCCGCATTTTTCAAAAAGTTAATGCCAGACCACATTCTGCAGCAATTTACAAAATTCATGGCTACTAGGAGAAGAATCGGGGGTACTGAAATGGCCGCTGCCGTCCAGAGCTTTCAACCTATAGAGAACATTTGGCGCATCATAAAGAGGAAGGTGCGACAAAGAAGGCCCCAAGCGATTGGAAAACGTTAGAGGCCTGTTTTAGACATGAATGGGAGAGCATTCCTATTTCTAAACTTGAGAAACTGGTCTCCTCTGTCCCCAGAGTTGTTGACTGTTGTAAGAAGAAGGGGGGAGGACCCCCCCCAGTGGTAAAAACGGCACTGGTCCCCAAATTTTTTGGGACTTGTGACGCCATGAAATTTTGAAACAACATATTTGTCACTTAAAATGATCCATTCTCTCAGTTTCAACTTTTGATCTGTGATTTGTGTTCTATTCTGAATAAAATATTAGACGTTGGCACTCCTCATCATTGATTCAGTTTTTATTCACAATTTGTTTAGTTTTCCCAATTTTTGGAATTGAGGTTGTAGATGGCAACGCAGTCACGTGTATTATAGATTTGCATACGCAGTCACTGTGTATTATAGATAGCATACGCAGTCACTGTATATTATTATTTTGCATACGCAGTCACTGTGTATTATAGATGGGATACGCAGTCCTGTGTATTATGACGGCATACGCAGTCACTGTGTACTATAAAATAGCATACGCAGTCACTGTGTATATAGATGGCATACGCAGTCACTGTGTATTATAGGCCCCCCCCCCCTTTTTTCCCCCCCCCCCCCCCCCCCCTCCCCC
>JAODAL010038580.1:0-39049 GCA_025379985.1 Phyllomedusa bahiana
GGACCCGTCGGGAACAGGCCCGGGTGTTCGGGACGGACGGCGGCACTACCTCCGGGGCCCACAGCAGCTCGGGGGGACCCCACCGGGGGATTCACCGATCCCCCTGCGGTCTAGTCCGAGCCAGAGTAGAATACTAGCTGTTCTGGCAGCAGTTTTACACTGTATTGTACTTTTTAAAAGAGACAGTTTGTTCCTTACCCCTCAGGACGGCAGCATGTGTGGGGACAGACCTGCAGTTTAATCCTCAGGACATGAGAGATCTATTCATAGTTTTATTAGGATTACATTTAAAAGACATTGTGAGACATGTATAAAATGATGCCTGGGAAGTCCTGTCCCCAACTCAAATCCCAGGTTTTACCATCATTTTTACCCAGGACCGCCTGCCAGATTCTGTGTTGATGCTTTGGCACACAAGCTGGTGTGTTGACCCTGGAGGAATAAAAAAAATAAATAAAATTTTACAGGAAACTGTTGGTGCACATAGAGGTGACAGTACAAATATACTGGTTTACCAAAGTTTGGTGCTACACAGGTACTTGCACATAGTGGTGTTACTAGATTACCTGTTCATCTCCAATATCCTCAGCCCATAGATTTATAGGCTGAAATTTGCAAAGAGATCCCTTCTGACCTAATGGATTTCTAGTCATAGAGGAATTCCTAGGATATAACCACTAATTCTCCTTAAGCTGTATTTTAATAAAATTCCCAAGCATATTTAACTAAGCCATTGCTGCAATTAAAATGTTTATACACACACACACACACACACACACTCTGTTGAGGAGCTGAAACATTAGACATTGCCATGGATTAATAAATGTTTTTTGAACCGTGTGCGGTTTTTTGGTAAAACTTGCCGAAGGTTTTTTTTTTTTTTTTTTTTTTATCTGACACACATACTCCACCAATGATGCTGCCAGCAGTGTCCCTCAGTCCCCAAAAGGCAGCAGTCATGCATTGTTTGCAGCAGTGGTTTAAAATATAACATTTTATAAGCTGCAATAACCCCTTTGACTACTGTATTGCACATTTGTTTTGCAGTGCTCTAATTTTATGAGAGCACTAGTAGCATAAAACTATACAAAATTAAATATCCAGACAACCCCTTCAAGACATATTCAAGTATGAGCCCAAACAAAGCTTCAGTCACATAATCTTGCTTACCAAAAAGCAAACGTTAGAGCTAGGAAGCTACAAGACATGTATATGAACTTTATAAACAGCCAGTCTTTATTGGCAGTAAGGCACCTGTTACATCAGTCCACTTTTCTAAACCATATGCCTTAAAGGTATTTTCTCACCACAATATTTTCAGTTTTACACTGTCTCCTCAGGCTGTGGGAAGTTCTATAGCAGCAATTAGCATATTCAGCTTCCAGCTGAGCCATTACGCTGACAGTGCAAGAGATTGTGTTAACTGAAGATAAGGTACATGTGCTGTGAGGACTGAATTTGTACACAGAAGCTAATCTGGTTAGAGATAATTAGTTTTTCTCCGGAGCTCAATCCCGTCTGTGGGATGACATCACTCTTAGATAATCGAATATGGTCTGGTGTGCAGGTAACCAGAAACCTGTGTGCACTCAAGAGCACATAAAATGCCTCTTCTCTCATTACTAAAGTAATATATTGACCAATGTATTTAGAAAAAGTCTTCATTTAACAGTCCCATCATGTTGAAAGCTAATCTTTGTAGTGAGAAAACCCCTGTAATATTAGCACGACTTACCACAAGTGTGTGTATGTGCTGCACAGTGTCATGTCTCAGCAGCTCCACATCCAGAGTATCCAAATCGTCAAATGCAGATGATAAAGTCTGCAAGGAATAAAAAGCAGATATTTAGATTACAAACCTACAAATGCTGTGGAGCACAAAGGTGTGCAAACCGCAGAGTAAAGGGCCCAGTTCTAGGTGGTCCCATCAGCTTTGTAAGGCTAGGTCTCTACTGCACACATGATCTGTCATTTTTTCAGATTTTAATTTTCGGAAGCTGCTTGGGGAGGAGAGGACTGAAAACAGGTTCCATAGACTAATAGTAAAAATGTTCTCTAGTCTCCACAGAACTTTTCATGAACGGTTATAGGACTTTGTTTTCAGTGAGTTTTTTTGTCCAATGCTGTGCAGATCTACCCCCCCCCCCCTCCCAAAAAATAAATAAAAAAATTGGCAACAGTATGTGCAGGACTCCCCTGCATTGATGGCAAATAAGGGAGGGGGGTTGAGGTTACAACAAGGACATGGGAGGATCATAAAAAAAAAGAAAAAATAAAAAAAAAATTTAAAAAAATTAAATACGTCATAATTTAGGGGAAACATAGTAATAAAGATTCTGCCACCATACCATTACCTGCCCGTCCACCCATGGTATATGTACAAAGGGAAGCCCTTCATGTAATGTGTCAGTCAGTGATGAAAAAGCTCGATTTCTTGAGGACCTGGTGGGAGGACCTGTTGCATTTCTGTCAGAAGAAAGAAAACATTTCCTCAGAGTTAATTTGACCATCTGTTATACAAGGGGCAGCCACTCAGATTGTCAGGGCATAAAGTTAGAAGCACCTGGAGGTCCGGGTTACAGTTCTGCATGATGAAATTGAAGTCATCTTCTTGGGTGCTTTATTTAGTGGAGTTGCAGATATCGACCTATGGAAGAAAACTAAAGTTACTATGCATGATCATCCCCCTACAACAAGCAAGTGATAAAAGAGTTAAGGTATAAAGAGATTACTAAACATTGTGCTCACTTTTAAAAACCGCACTACTCTCACCAATAGGCCAGGAGTGGTTAACGTGACCAGTCCAGTATTTCTCAGCAGCCAGGACAGTTACGACGGATCAGATTTATTAGAATCTGAATATTTTTTGCTTTGTGTATACAGGCTGCATACGCCAATCAGCCATAAGCATTAAAACTACCGGCCGTGGAGTGGACAGAATATCCTGTTATAATGGCACCAGTCAAGTTGTGGAGTAGATTAGGCTACATCTACACGGCAACTATGAAATACCATTGGATTCTGTTATAGAATCAGAACAGTATTTTACTGTTTTCAGGGTTTTTTTTTTTTTTTACTGCTTTTTTGCAGTCTGTTTTAGGTCGGTCCCATTAACATTGAACTCAAATATGACAGATTATAGAACATGTTTCGGATTTGAAATCTGACCTTAGAAAATTCAAGCGGTGTAGACTACAGTTGGGATTTTCTATTGAGGTGATGATTTACAGTCAGGTTTGTGTATTCTAAACATTAGTATTTAAAAATCAGGCTACATCTACATGACACTGGTTTACTGTCCAAGTTTTAACATCTCCACAATTGCAGGTCTTGTGGGGAGTCTCGGGTATGCAGTGGGTAGGACAGAGGAAGGACAACTGATGAAACCGTAACAGGATTGTGAATACCCAAAACTTACCAATGCATTTAGGGAGTGAAGACTAGCCCAATCTCAAACGAGCTACTGCAGCACAAATTGCTGAAAAGTTAATACTGGCTATGATAGAAAGACATCAGAACACTGCTAATGGGCTTCTGGCCCATTAGCAGTGTGCGGTCATAAGCGAAGTGATGATGTCACGTGGATTACACTGCAGCTGGCTGCACAGAAGCGAGTACCTTTTTTAAATTTTCGTTTAAACGTTACATCTGCCCATCTTAAATCTACAGAGGGCATACACAAACCTATAGGATGCATATCTGTACCTACAGGGTACTTCTATACATACCTACAGGGAGTGGGGGGGGCTCTATATTCCTACTCACAAGAGCCCTATATCTACCAATCTACTTAATAGGGGACCTAGATACCTACCTAAGGGAGCGCTAGACACCTACCTGAGGACTGCCTACTTAAAAGAGGGTTTCCCTATCTGCCTACCTAGTTTGAGGGGTGTACCTACATACTATATTGTTGGATTTAACTTCCTCCTACATGGGAATACAAAACAAGGCTAAAACCTGCTGCACAAATGGGAGCCCCATCACTGTTTGGGGGCACTTTTACTCATGGGTATAACTTTAGCCATAGCAGTTGCTATAGAGCACAGAGATTTAGGGGGGCCACTCGGATGCAAGAATCTTGTACATTTTATCAGAAAGCAACCAACTTGGCATTCCATATCTGGCCCTGCAATACAAGTTTCCCGATATAGGATGGTGATATTTATTCCTTTATTCACCTCCCCCTCCCACCCGTTTATGCTGCAATTTCATTTTTATATTAGATGGTGGGGCCCCCTATCTTATTTTGCTATGGGGGTCTTATGAACTGTAGTTATGCCCCCATTTTTTACTGTTAGAGGCACAAAGGGGTCATTATTACCATTTTGGTTGCTATAGATGGGGAGTTTGTATATAGTTTTGTAGGGAAGTGCTGGAAAAGTGAGTCTAAGATGCTTGTTTTGTAAATTCTACAGTGAAGAGTCGTGGCTGGAAGAAGAAGTCATGGTGGTCTGGTACAGATGGAGAAGAAAAAGGGAAAGTTTGTGTACAACTGGTATCCACCACAATGGTCATTTTATGATGGCAATATTTTCGTAGTTTAATTGATTATTTTCAGTAATGGTATGTTTTACTATTCAGCCACTAGGAGGTGGTGATGTGGTCATGGTCTGGCGGTATTATTCATTCACTATCTGGAGGTATGTGGTATTCTTTGGACATTGGCAATATTAGACTTGGATTCTGGTTTTGTGTAGCAGTGTTATTTGGCAACTGTACGACTTTTATTTTGTAGTTTTATGCATAAAACATGGTGTTAAAGCTTTTTGCATATTATAGCTCTGGTTGATAGTGATGCACTGGGTCGCATCGTGGTGCAACACATTAAGAGTGGGGGAGAGGGCAAAATTTCTTCACCCTTCCGAGTGCAGTTTAGCCTAGGAACAGCCCTGATCAGAACTAAACCTTAGAGTAATGAAAGAAGCTGGCATGATGAATCATTTTCATTTATGAATGGCTAGGTGCTCATAGGTTTCCTACTTCAGCCAGAGATAGTACCAGAATGCTTTATGGGAAGAAGGCAATTCGGCCCAGCCAAGCAACCAAAGGCATTGTGATGCTCTGCTGGGAAACAGTTGGTCCTGGCATTCATGAGATCAGACTGTTCACATCACTTTTAGGTCCATTGCAGTATTCATCAGGATCCCAGATGTGGTGTGAACAAGGTCTTAACTGTTTGCAACAATGTGTCTGCATATGGTACGTGTCAGAGAACCTTGCAGCAACACTTTCCCAGTAGCCTTCAGCAGGATACTTCGCCATGCCACATTTCAAAAAGTTTTCAGTATTAGTTTGAGGAACAAGGTATTGACTTGGCCTCTAAATCCCCCAAATATTAATCTGTGGGATACATACTAATGATGACCAGATCAGCATGCTGTCAGTCACCATTAGGTGGAGTTTCCTACATACTGCTCCCATTGAACTTGTATGCAAGAAGTTCCCCCTTGTAGTGATAGTTACCAAAACATAAGCTTATCTATTTGCATAGTTTTTTTAGGATTATATTTAAAAGGCACTTCTAAAATGATACCTGGGTGATCAGTCCTTATTCCCCTGTATGCAATACACACATACCCTGTCATTTAAAATACAGTGATTGCATTGGATCAGACTATCAGATTAGTGCCAAGATCACATGGCAAAGTGGTATGATGACATTAGGCAAAATGTCTGGCAGTCCTAGACACATTCTAGCCATTTAGGAGTATTGTAGCATTGAAGAAGTTTTAAAGTCTGTTCAAGGTTGTGACTAGCACAAAATAAGACCTTAATTTAATGATGGGTCTATTAGTGGAAATTCCACTATGCAATATGGTAGGGACTTATGAGGTATAAAGAAATTTAGTGCTGCTAAACAAGTACACAAAGAATTGTGTAGCCATACAGGATACATTGATGACATACTAGACTGAGCATACCACATTATTGTCCATCACATGCCTCTGTTGCAGTGTGCTATATTAGTATAATTTGTATCCATGTACTTTATGTCACCATAATGTTATGCCTCTTAATCCTTTAAGGACCAAGGTTTTTTTTTTTTTTTTTTTTTTTTCTTTGCTCATCAAGAGCTATTACCTTTTTATTTATCTGTTGACAGCCAGGAGGGCTCCCCCCCCACACACCACACACCATTTTGGGGAACTTAACTCGACATTAAGGCTATGTTCACACGGCTGATTTTGGGACGGATTTCAGTCCGTATTGCGCACCATACTGTGCACAAGTACGGCTGAAATCTGTCCGTCATTACAGTAATCCACAGTTCTCATAGACAACTATGGATTCCGTCTCCTCCCCCCCGCTCACGAATTACAGCGAGCAGGGAGAAAGTGACATGCACATTACCCCCCGGGTGGGGGGGGGGGGGGGGGGGGGGGGGGGGGGGGGGGGGGGGGGAAATCGCGAAATCCGTCCCGCAATTATGGCATCAACAGCCTTTCTAAACATAGCCTAACGGGAAAATTCTACCTTTGGGGCCCTTTGGCATTTTTAAATTTACACCAGTCCCCATATGGTTAACATCGGGTGAGAGCTTTTATTCTATGGGTCAGCATGATTATGGTAATACCCAGAATTTCTTTACTTTTCCACAACAAAAAACGGTTTTTTAAAATTTTTTAGTTTGTTGTTTTCAGAAACCCCTAGCCCAAAAAAATTTTTTTATTTTCTTTTTGGGGAAAAAAATTTTTGAGGGCTTTTTTTTTTTGGGCAGAATACATTTCTTATTGACCCCCTTTTGGGATTACCTAGAATTTTTTGACCCACTTTCTTTTTATAAAGAAAAAAAGAAACCCAAAAAAATTGCATTTTTTGGGCTTTTTTTTATGCTGTCCACCATATAAGAAATTATTTAATAGGTTGGGTCGTTACAATTGCAGAGATACCAATTTATATATGGGGTTTTTTTAAATTCCCCATAGATAGGAATTTTTTTTTTTATTTTTTTGGGGAATTTTTTTGGGAGCGCTATTCATTTTAACTTACTTTTTTTTTTTTTTTAAAAATTTTTTTAAATAAAATTTTTGGGGCCCCATTAGGGACACACATATATATAGTGGTTTAATTACCCCTTTCTAGGCATGCTACGGGGAAGCCCCCCCTCGGGCAGGGCCTAAAAACCATCCACAGAAGTCATACCTTGGAGCCTACAATAGGTCAGTGGCTACCATGTAAAGCCATTGGCTCCCTGGGATTACATTGCAGGGGGTAAATAGTGTGAGAAAAGAAACCTCCTCCCTCTAAAAATCACTTCGATGTATTGGTTAGTATTCACTGCAGCTTTAAGGTGTTCCCCAAACGGGATCTAAAGGTACGTCCCCTTTTACACCCAGGCCCCCCCGCTTTTAAGGGTAGACACCCAAGCCTCTGCTTCATTCAACACTAAAACAGGGAGGGAAAGCTCTTTTTCCCACCCCACGCCCAAAAGATGTATTGTTTTCCTTTAAACGTTAAATTTATTTTTTTGGGTTGGGGCAAGAGTTTTTTGGCAGTACCTAAAATCAAAAATTGTTTTACTATGCAGATTTGGGTTTTCTCTCCTTTGCACTCTTTTTTTTCTTTTTTCTAAAAAAAGGTTTAAAAAATTTGACTGAAAAACCGTTTAAAAAATATTAAAAATTTTCTTTAGTCTCCACAGACCATTAATTTTCAGCTCCGACTTTTTTTGAAACATGTTGCAAAAACCGCTGGGGGCCGGGGCAAAAAATTACTTTTGATGTCCTATGTAAGCCTTTGGGACTTTGTTGTTTGCCGTTTTTTGGATTTTTCTGCTGTTTAAAAAAGGTATTTTAATTTTTTGGCATACATTATAAGCTGCCCCAAAAGACAAAAAAACCAAAAAAAACCAAAAAACAAAACCACCACACATGGAAACCCAGCTGCTTGGGGTGGCGGGGGTCAGTTTGTCCCATGCTGTGTAGATCTAACCTTATGCTAAATAAAGCAAAGCCCCTTATGATCACTGTTTAGTGCAGTGATTGGATTATAGTAATTTTAATTACTAATCTCGTGTTGCAATGGTTAAATATTTGTAAGTCTTTTACAGGCATCGCCTAGTACTCCATGACCAAGGGCTAGATCCGCTTCAAACAAGCAATGTTTGAAGAGTTTGTCTATACAGCTTGTGGATTTGAACCCTGTAGTGCTGGACTACTCCATTGACTAGAAGAAACCATGCAGAGGTTGCTGCAGTCAGATTTTTAACTTAAAAGGGTTTCAGTGCTTTTACCTCAGAAACCCAGGTTACCTGGTTTTAAGGGGTGGTACTTTCTTCCTATACGTTAGTCCCGTGAAACAAGGGAATTTTCTTTTCGGACCTAAAAGGTAAAGAAAAAAAAGGGGGAAATTTGGCAAGATAAAAACACAACTGGGCCCCCTCCTTTTGGGGCCCCCCTAAAATAACAAGCGTTTTCAAACCCACTATAAGCAGGCACTTTAGAAACAATAGCCCTCATTTATCAAAAAAAGGAAATTTGTTTAAACTGTTCCCCTACCTAATAGCAACCAAATCGAACCAGTATTTCCAGACAGTTTAAAAATTAAGCAGACCTTTGGATTGGTTGGGTACAAAGGGTGGAAGTCGTTGGGGAGTTTACACGGTTTTAAAAACTGGCTTTTCCCCAAACTTTTGAGTGTCACTATGTGTCCCGCGGGTTTAGAAGAACAGGGTTGGGCCCGCACCCCCGCTTAAGGGTTTGGCAAGACCCAAAACCCTGACCCCCTCATACATGGTGCAATTTTAAGTCCCTAACCTTTTCTGTAGTAAAAGGCCCATCAGGCCCCTTTATCAACTTATGATACAAAAATCAAAACTATTTAGGTAGGGAAAAACACTGACAACAAAAAAGGGGAAACAATTTTTTTGGGTCTTTTGAACACTTGGGGTAGATTGAAGAAAAAGGGTGTATTTTTTATCCAAGGGCCAGTCGCACCAGCCAATTTGGGGGTGGGGAAGAGACCTGGATCAAATTTTAAGGGCAAGACGCTTGAATCTGATTTCCCAACCCAGAAGGATTCAGGCCCGTAAATTTAAAAAAAACCCAAAAAATGGATTTACCCAAAAAATAAGAAAATAAAAAAAATTAACATTTTTGATTTTTTTTGGGGGGGAAAACATTTAAAAATTGGGAGTTACAGTAAAGAAACTGCAGAATTAAGCAGGTTCTAAATTTTTTGCAAGTCCAAAATTTTTTTATAAAATATGTTTGAAAGACTGTATATAAATTAAAAGAGTCTCATGGGGGTTTTTTCAAAGCTGTAGTTTGGGGGAGAAACATTGAGCCTGAAAGTCACAAGTTAAAAACATTGTTACCCTTTTGCTTTTCAGGTAAAATCTATTTATTGAATATGACCTTTAGAAACCCCAAAAAAAAAATTTTTTTAAATATGCAAAACACTGCAAAAAACCCTTTATGGGGGTCTCTGAATTAGTTCAGAGAAAAAATTACCTCCCTCAGATCCTGCATACATTTAACCCCCAGGGGGAACATCCTAACAAGTCAGGGTATAAAGGAATTGCCCCAGCCACAGTCAGGAAATTTTTAGAATGGGTTGGGAAATCTTCTTTTTAAAGCAGGTTTAAAAATTTTGCTGAAAACTGTTTGCCATGGGACAGAATCTTTTGCCTGGGGCAGCCTTTGCCGCTCCCTTTTCCCTCAATTAAAACTCCCTTGGATGAGGCTGAAGATAGGGGGCAGTAAACCAAATGGCCCGGACCCAACTCCTCTTTTCCCTTTTTTTTGCACTGCATCGGGAAATAAAAGGACCAAATTATTAATATTTTTGGGAGTCTGGGCCCTTTTTGGATGACTCAGACTCCACCACATAATTTCTAAAACCTCCCGGTCCTTTTTCCCCCAGCCCCCCAAATTTCATTCCCGAAAAAACTCCTTTACTGGGTTTGCCAAATTTTTTTTAAAGGGGTTTTCCCCACTACAAGGGGTTGCTTTTTTAAAGTTGAAGGGCTTTCAAAACAAGTCCAAAATTTTCAATATAAGTCCATTAATATGTCCAATCTATTTTTCCCAGTTATCCCCTTTTGTATTTGGGGTGCAACAGCTCTCAAGGGTTTCATACTAAAAGACCTGTTTAATCCCCATGATAGGCTGCCAGCACAGGTTTTCTAAAAGCTTGAAAACCTGGCTTCTACGCAGCCCCAGTAGAAAATCAAAAACGCCCTGAATTCAAAATGAAACCAAGAAAAAAGGACGAGGGAAGGGAACAATTTTAGTAAACAACCCCCCTTTAAAAGAAGCCCAAAAGAAATTAAAAGACTTCCGCTATAACATTAAACAGAACCATCACCTATACAGAAGGGCTTCTATGTAGACCATCTACAGAAGTGGTGTACAACCCTTCTGAGGGACGCAACGTCAGCTTCAATAGGATTTTAGAGGGAGGGGAAGGTACTCTTCTGGCATTATTAATAGAGACCCGTCAGTGAAGAGAAGCTGCACATCAGATTTTTGTGTTTCTACCAGAATGATCCTCCCCAAGCTCACCTCATTTTAAAATATGCCATTGCTGAAATAACCTAGCTATTCTGAGTAAAACATACTTCACTGCAATAAGACAGTGAGGAGAAAGGAGGAGGAAGTTGGCAGAGACTGAAGTAGGGCGGTGGGCACAAAGTTGCAAAGACTGTGTGAAATTAGACCAGGCACTGTCCGGGGCATTCTGGGAACCACAATTTGGCAAGGGTACCATGAAGGGATGGAAGGATGGAGAGAAGATAGCAGGGTCTCTGTGTGAAGAAAACAAGGGGCTCCGTGTGTGGAGAGGGCTAGTGGTCACCTATTAAAAACAAGAATACAACTGAAGACCAAACACAGGCTCACCTTTTGGATGGTCCTATTCTTCTGTGTTGTGGACATTACTTTTGATGCAACAGGTTCGTGATAATCCACAGACGTTGTCATCTTAACTGCAAGCATACAACTGATATTTACCAGTAGATTATAACTTCGCCACTATAACCAGTGTTAGAGGGGGTTTACCACAAAGTAACAGCTTGCAAATTAAATAAAACATTTTCACCATTTGTCACTATCAAAATTCTGTACCACTTGTTTCAGCTGCTACCTTAGTGATACATAGTGTACAGATTGTCTGTAGGGCATATGACCAGTGATGAGAGCTCCTCAGTCCTGGCTGCACATGCTCAGACATCACCTCTCCCCCTCAGACAACTGTCAGTTTCTTCCCTGCCTAGTAATGATGCACACACCGCAGAGAAAGTGTTCAGCCACAGGTGCTGTCATTCTGCTTCTGTATTCCTTCGTATTAGTCAAAAAGGTGCAAATAAATAAAAAGAAGCCTCAATCAGGTATGTGCACTGACAAAATAATCCACACATTTGGTTCCTGCAGGAATTTGAACTTAGGATACCTATGCTGAAAGGCAAAAGTGCCAACCACTCAGCTATGTTGTAGCTATTCACAGCTCTTTACATTAGCAGAGTGAAAACTAGGAGGAGAGGCATAATTGTATAGAAAAAAGGTTTCCCTTCACATTTTTCTGATGCTTTTGTAATGAAGTTTGTGGGGCAAAAACATTACATCACATATAAGCTTAGCTGAACAGCAGAGATACTCAGATGGCACCTGCTTCCTAGACCACTCCCCACTATGTGGCAGCATGGACCTGGGTGAAAACCAGGACCATATCTCAAGAACCAAATTATCTAGTACCACATTCCTGATGAATGCAAGAAACAAAAGGAACTTAACCACACCCCTGAAACCAATTTGTAAAATCCACTGTATTGTAATAAAGGCTTATTCAGTCTGGGCCTGCTACACATTGAGGAGGAGGTCATACCAGCTCTGTGTGTGTCATTTCTTCATGCTGATAATCAGTGTTCAATTTGGACAGAAGTAGTCACGCGGTCTACCCCTGAACCCCAACATGATGTCAAGCCTGCTGAGTCACATGATATGCAGTTCAAATAAGTCATACATACCGCATTTTGAACACTAAAAACTGAAGCAGGACAAACGCAGGGCCGTTCCTAGGGGTGGGCGAGGTCGCCCGGGGCGCAGAGGCTCCGCTCACCTGAGGGGGGCGCCGCGGGCGCTCCCCCGGAGGATCGCCCCCGACTGCGCGGCTGTCTTATCAGTCACGCAGAGCCAGCAGCAGCTGTTACAGGGAGGAGGCGGGACGGATCGTTCCCATCCTGCCCCCTCCCCTGTATCAGCGTCCCAGGGGGTGCACGGCTTTCACTGCGCCCCCTGCAACGCTGGGTCCCCTGGGAGACCCCTGGGAGCTGCATGATGACGTCACGCTGCTTACACAGCTCAGCAGCTCCGGACCGAGGTGAGTACTTTGTTATTTTATAATTACTTACAGGGGTGGCATCTACTGGCTACAAGGGGGGCATATGACATGGCTAACATATGAGGTGCTCTAGATGGGGAGTTTGTATAGAGATAGGAATTGATAGAGAAGTGCTGATAAAGTGAGGAGTCTTAAGATATTTGTTTTGTAAATTTTACAGTGAAGAGTCGGGAGTAGTCGTCATGGCGTCTGGGACAGATGGAAAAGAAGAGAAAGAACAACTCTTCAAAGACGTTTCCTGTGAGTTACTAGATATAACTTTACGCTAATCATTTATATGTCTGCAGAGCCTGTGTACAGCGGGTATCCATCATTGTATGGTCACTGTATGTCAGTAATATGATGGTTTGTATTCAGTAATGGTCAATTTGTATTATTCAGTCACTATATGGTGGGGATATGTGTTCATGGTGTGGTGGTATTATTTGGTTACTGTGTGCTGGTGATATGTGGTCTGAGTGGTCTCGGGATTTTGGTTGGTGTAGCGTGCGGGGTTATTTGGTGACTGTATGACTATTATTTAGTAGTTTTATATGTAGCAGATTGTGGTAAAGCTTTTTGTATATTTTGGCTTTGGTTTATGGTGATGCAATGTGGCGCCATATGTTACGGGAGGGGAGGGGGGTGCGAAATTTCTTCACCTCGCCGTGAGTGAAATTTAGCCTAGGAACGGCCCTGGACAAACCAGGCATGACAGCTTTGTGCTCACACACTTACCTTTCCTGCTGTTCTTTCTTACAAGCTTGACATCTCGCAGCTCTTCATCCAGACTGTCAACCTGTAACAAGTAAAGCTGCATAGTACAGAGTACAATATAAAAGGAGGTAACATGAAGGATACAAAAGACCAGTTGCCAGGAGCCCTCTTACCTTCAGCACAGGCGTCGACTCAGCCTTGTTCATTTCCATCAACTCTGAAAAGGCAGAGGTTTAAGTTTTAGGGCTCGTTCACACGGCTTATTTTGGGACTGATTTCAGCCGTATTGAGCGCCGTATTTGCGCTCCAATACGGCTGAAATCAGTCCCAGGCATTACGGTAATCCACACTTTTCATAGAACATTGGATTCCGTCTCCTCTCCCCGCTCGGCATGTACACGCCGTGAATAATGACTGTCTATGGGGCCGGCGAGCTGCCAGCCCCCCGCCCCTGCTGCACGGCTGCCGGCGTAATAGCGGGGCAAAATCCATCCCCGCAATTACGTCGGCAATAATCACTGTGTACATGCATTACTTATCTTCCAATGATCCAGAGGTACAGCCTGTTCGTCTAATACAGGAATCCTCGATCTGTGGCCCTCCAGCTGTTGGGAAACTACAACTCCCATCATGCATTTATAATCTATAACAGTGGGCATGATGGGAGTTGTAGTTTCCTAACAACTGGAGGGCCGCAGTTTGAGGATGCCTGGTCTAATACTTGTGAGCTCCAATTACTATTGTGCTGTTGAAGTCACTGTGTAAATACAGTACTTTTCCTGTATTGATTGAAGTCAGAATCTTTAGTATTAGAATCCATTAACTAGATGTTTTCCTGACATGTCCATTTTACTAAGTACTCTTCTTCCCTATGAAGCAAGAATTCTGATGTATCTTCTCTTATAATAGTTATTCCTTTCAGAAATGTATTACTGAATCTGTCAGATGCTTTCAAAAGGGGGGGAGGGGGTGTCATAACCCAGTCTGACATTGCCCAATCAGTGATGACAATCCAAGAACTCACCCCTTTCAAAGCTGGAATGGCAACACCCAGCTGACAGATTCAGACATACAATTTAAAAAGGAAAAGCACACAGTTAGAAGATGCTCCAGAATTGTTATATCACAGGGAAGAAAAGTATTTACTAAACCAAGACAGGAGATGTTACAAGTAAGCAGCATTTAGTGCTTGTGTCTTATGGACAACTTGTAATGATTACACAGCGGCAAGCTTTTCCTCCGACACTTTTTTTGAGGTCCTACCATATTGTTTTGACTAAGACGCACCTAGGTTTGAGAGGAAAGTAGTAAAAAAAAAAAATTGAAGCATAAGTGTGGGCTGGAGTGTAATTTTTATCATACTTGCCAACTTTTTAAAGTGGGAGATCTGAAGGGGTGGCGCCTTAAAGGGGTTGTCTCGCTACAAAGAATAGCTTTCAAATTGTAGGGAACACAAAATAAGACATTTTCCAAATATATTGCTTTGTTCATCTGTTTTCCTTAAGGAGATACAAGTGAATTTATGACCTCCCTGGCTATTTCAGTTCCCTCAGTAACTGACCTGTAAACAATTCTCCCCCCTGCTGTTTGTTCTATGTGATAGCAGTGAGTGATGTCATCACACAGGACAGGGCAGTGTCCCTGCTGCTGGACAGTAAAAAGCTTGATTTATCTCAAGTAAACAGCACTAATTAGGGCTTTTGTTTGAGGGATCAGATAAAAAGGCCTGTTAGTAGTTTCAGAAGCTTCTGAGCTAATCTGATCTAATTAGCAACTGAAAGCACAGGGCGGGATTCACCAAGGAGCTGTATACAAATTTCAGTCAGTCTGAACCAGGAAGTGGCAGAGTATTTCATTCATGCAGCCTATGAAACTCTGTAGGGAGACAACTCCTTTAAGCAAGTCATGTCATTTGCATATGCACAGATTTGCAAGACCATGCTCCATCTTGTTGGTGAGCACTGTACATACAGGGGAGAAGGGTATAAGCAGCTGCACCGAGTACAGCACTGTACTGAATGCTGCTGCACTGAGCTATCTCAGGGCAGCAGGAGACTATAGTGTTGCGCTGCTGTGGGACACCAGCGGCGGGGTTTAACCCCTTAAACTTTGCTGCCAGCTTTCCGCAGCATCGCTCCTCTTCCGCCTCCTTGATATGTTATATTCGGACTATAAAACGCTCCCCTATTTTCCCCCCCCAAATTTGGGGGCAAAAAAGTACATCTTGTAGTCTGAAAAATATGGTAATTCTAAAACAAGTTGCTGTAGTTTGTGTTGTCAACACATAGCTGGACTCCGCCCAATTCACTTTTATTGTCAGCGGCGTGAAAGCGCCGCAAAGTAGTGACATGTCACTTCTCTCCCCCAATGTATATTACACACGTATTGTACACCGGGGAGACGGACGTAATTCATAGATCTCTATGAAAGCTATGAATTACTGTAATTGCAGGCCGCATTTCAGACGTATTGAAGTGCAAATACGCGCCAAAATGCGCCCCACAATTACACCGTGTGAACACACCCTCAGGGTCTTACACGATTTAGGAAGGACAGGGCAAACAGGAAGGAACGAAGAGCATTTCTGTATGTAAGGAGTGATAGGAAGGCAAATCTGAGAGGCAATAATGTGTGAAGACACATTTTAACATGGAGAAGGTTTTACCAACAGTTTTAGGTGTAATCTAGAAACCATATTCTTTTTTGGCAGAGAACAACAAGCTATGCAGCACAGTCAATTTTTGAGCATCTACTTGACAAATGAGGTTCAATGTAGACAAATTTAAAGTTATGATTCTGGGTACTAATAATCTGCAGGCAACATATGTTCTAGGGAATGAAAATCTGGGAGAATCGCTTGTTGAGAAGGATATTTATTGAAAAAAGGTTTAGTCTACCTTATGCATTATGTTACAACCTACTAACATACACAGCTCTGTAGGTTACCCATTCAGGTGTCTAACAATGCTAGGTGACGACCACATTGGTCACCAAATCGCTTTTCCAAAAACAAATATAACCATTAGGCCGTGTTCACACGGCTTATTCCCGACGGATTTGTGCGCCGTATTGAGCGCACAAATCCGCCGTGAATAAGGGCGGGACGGGGGCGCCGCTCCCGGCCCCATAGACAATGCATTGTTTACGGCGCGTCCGCGCCGTAAATAATGTGCATGTCACTTTCTCCCCCCGCGGCGGATTTGCCGAGCGGGGAGGAGCGACGGAATCCACTGTTCTCTATGAGAGCAGTGGATTACCGTAATTGCTGCCGCGGATTGGCGCAATACTGCAGCGCAAATCCGGCACGCAGTACGGCGCCAATCCGCGGCAGAATAAGCTGTGTGAACGGGGCCTTAAAGTAAGAAAATATTCCTACAATAGAAAGTAGCAGAACATGTGTACACAGAAGACTGTATGGTGTGAAGTATGGATACTAGTTGCCCTGGACTCCAGTTCTATATATGATTCTACTTACTGTAATACTCCCCAACCTTCATCTGTCTTATGGATATTGGCATCTTTAGGAGTTCCACCTCCAGGATCTGGTCTGGAAGCATGGTGAGAACCTCCAGTTCTTTCTTGACCTCCGTCATATGTTCCTTCTCTGTTTAAATCAGAAAAGGAGACCGCACATACATAATCAAGCACTTTTCCACCATTTGAAATAGAGGCCCCTATTGGTGCATGTTCACACCATTTGATCCTTCACTATATGCTACAATGTTGTGTTGACAGACATTTCCCATGGGGCAGGAGGCATGAAGTTCACCCAAACATACAGTAAGGCTATGTCTACACAGCAGAAGTTAAAAGCCCGTCGGAAATCAGACGATATTTAAACTTCGCTGTACCGCGGTTTTTGGCAAAAAAAAAAACCCACAGCCTGTTTTCAGATTTGCCAGAGGCCCAGTCCATTGAGTGTATGGGTATCTGGCAGAAGATAGAACATGTTCCATCTTCCAGCAGAAAGTCGGCAGTTTACAAATCCTATAGTAGGAAATACATGCTGTGTAGACTACAGCATGGATTTTCTGTTGAGATCTATGGGGCACTGGTTACAGTCAGACTTTCAGCAAATAAATACTGAATCCACTAAAAATCCGACCAGGTTAATTACAATGTATCAAGTTTAGACAACTTTCTATAAGGTTGCTTTCACACACAAAAAAAAACCAAAAAAAAAATATCACTGTGTGAAAGCATCCTAAGGCTCTGTCTACACACCATGGGAATACTGTCAGATTTTCAATGGTTTCAGCATTCTGAAACCGCTGAGAATTCAACAGTACACTGTGCTGTATAGACAGCAATGAAAAACCCCATGCTGTAGTCTGCACAACACAGGTTTTTAATCGTCGCATTAAAAAATGTCAGAAAATGCAACATGCTGCATATTCTGCCAGTTTCATGCGGTTTGCCGTTGGATTTCCGTACATTCAATTGTACAGGCCGACAACAAAAACCATCCGCTTTTTTGCGCAAATCAGCGCAAAACCATGGCCCTGCGTAGAACAAAATGCTGTCGACTTTCCAACATTTTTTGTCCTATGCTTTGTGGCCCTAGCCTAAGGGCCAGTTCACACAGTTTATTCAAGCTGTAATTGCAGGACGGATTTCGCCCGCAATTACGGCTTGAATAAGGGGTGGAGCGGGGGTGCTGCTCCCCGGCCCCATAGACATGCATTATCTACAGCGCGTATCCCGCCTGGATAATGTGCATGTCACTTTCTCCCCGCCCGGCGTACTCGCTGAGCGGTGAGGAGGGACGGAATCCATGGTTCTCTATGAGAACTGTGGATTACCGTAACAGCTGGGATGGATTCCAGCCGTATTGCAGCGCAGTACGGCATGCAATACGGCCTCAATCCGTCCCTTCAATAAGCCGTGTGAACGGCCCTTAATAGATTCCAGGCTAACACAGTGTAGCAAACTAAGCAGAACAGGAAATATTTATACATAGGAGATTGGCTACACTGGATACTGCTGTATCAGACTAAGTTGTGAGATGTACTAGGCTAGATTCAGATCGGAGTGACAAATTCCATACCCCCAAAAACACACACACACACACCACTATTTTTTCCATTAAAAAGAAGACAAAGACAGAAGCCAATGCACTCCTTTGTAATCAATGGGGTTTGTCAGGCCCCATAACAGATTCAGCACCACTTTTACATTGGATGCTCCAAACTTAGCCTAGGGCTGTATTTGTTTTCAGTCTAGGGATACAAAGAAGAAGGGTTCACAGGCAGCAATACTGATAGTGAGGAGGACTAGAAACCAGGTGTATTGGAAAGATGTAGTTTTTCCTATCTGATCATGATTAAGCTTTACGTAGTATAATGCTGTTCTGCGGCCATGGAAAATAAATGATCATAGGCCAAACAATTACTGTTAGCAACTGTAGTCCCCCATTAGCTATTAAACTACAGCTGTCAACATATCCCGTGACTGCCAGAACATGCAGAGCAGCCTCCAACTGACTTGACAGCTCTGCAGCAGAATCTGGCCTGCGTTGGAAGAACCCTTTAAAAGCCATTTTTAGTGGCACTCACTTTGCTGTATGAAGTCCTGCATGAAAAGTCGGATTTTTTCATTCTTCTGCTCTTGCAGAGAATCCACCATTCCCAATCCAGAATCACCACTCCCCCGATTTCGGGACTCTAACCTCTTCCTAGTTCTCTTAGGGGGCATTATTCCACTATACAACCTAATCCTTAGCTCTACTCTGATTTCCTAAAAACCACCAGGGACCCTCCCAGAAAGCTTGTCTTTATATAACGAGGAGGTGAGACTGCAATGTAACACCTGTGGCTGCTAACACAGGGGCGGAGTCATAGTCCAGCAGGTGAGGGCGGAGTCTCAAGACAGCACTACTGGGGAGGAATCTGCTGCAGGGACACAGCCACATAGCTGGGATCGGAGTTACCTTCAATCCTGGCTACTAATAGCAGGTGTCAGCTCTATGTGACAGCACCCACCAGTTAGGCTCAGTGCACACGGCGTGATTTTGAACGAAAGACAGATCCATTCTGACACAAGGAAAAATGTAGAGGTTAACCTGATCATTGACTCATATAGGTGAACGGATGTGCAACAAGCATGGACATAGTGTCCGTTTTTTACACTTTCTTAAAAATATGCGTTTAATTTTAACAAATGGAGGACATCGGGCGATGCGCTTTTTCAAGTTAAAAAAAAGTATATGTTACGGTATACGTTTTTTTTACAATGTATGTCAATAGAAAATATATCCTAGTGTTTGTGCCCATGTTTTAAACGTATACATTTTTATCTGTCCTAAAAAAATATAAACAAAGCTACCCAACCAAATTACAAAAAAAACAGGTGACAGCCAATAGAAAAGCTAGGTAAAACAAAAAAATGGAAAAAACAAACAAAAACGGATGTCAAACGTCTGCTCCAAACAGTGCACGTTTGGCATATGTATTACATATATGTTATAATGTACATGGTTGGACATGTGGTCAAACGTAGTGTACACTGAGCCCTAGGGTATGTTCACACGGCTTATTTTGGAGCGCATTTCGCCATGTATTTCGCGGCATACTGGACTTAATACGTGGGGAAATGCACCCCATAATTACGGTAATCCATAGCTCTCATAGAGAACTATGGATTATGCCTCCTCTCCCCGCTCGTACAATACGATCGTATTGTACGGGCAGGGAGATAAGTGACGTCAATTACTTGCGGCAATTACGCGCCATAAGTAATGCATGTCTAGGGGGCCGGCGGAATGCCAGGCTCCTGCGCCTCGGGAGTACGCGCTGATTAGCGCGAACTCCTGAATAACACGATGTACTACGATGCGTACTGTACGCGCCGCAGTACATTATGTGAACATACCCTTACAGACCAAAATCTGCATCTGAGCTAACTTCATATCTCTTTAAAGGTGTTATCTGGAAGTTTAACCCTTTATGGACCAATCTTTTTTTTCTGTCATGTTCACTTTTTCCTCCCCGCCTTCCAAGAGACATAACTTTTCCATCTATGTAGACATATGAGGGCTTGTTTTTGGCAGGACAAAATGTACTTGTAATGGTTCCATTGACCATATCATATAAAGTACTGGGAAACCAAGAAAAAAAAATTGCAGATCAGTATGATCCCATTATGTTTTAGTATTTAAAAAAAAAACATTCTCTGTTTTTTAAATTTGCGCTGCAACACCATATTCTGTGACCAATAACTTTTTGTTATTCCACCTATGTACCTGAGTGGAGGTGTATTTTATGCGAGTTGAAGTGTAATTTTTATTTGTACTATTTTAGGACACATCCTACTTTTTGATCACTTTTTATTATTCAAATTTGTTTGAGACACGAGATAACCCCGTACAGGAAAAGATCAGTTATATTTTAATAGATCTTGAATTTTACGGATGCGAGGATATGTGTAACTTTTTTATTTTTTGAATATTTTTTAAATGTTTTTAGTATTTTTGTTTTTATAATTTTAAAACTTTTCTCTACTTATGCATTTAGTTCCCCTAGCTTTCTTGTACCCCTCGCTTGTACCCTGTTTTGCATTATGTGTATAATGCAGAAGGGTGTATGAAGATGGTGTTCTCATGATTTCCTGTGGCAGGCAGTCATAGGGGTAGTAAATTCGTAACCATGAAAGCCTTCATTAGGCTACTGGCTGCCATAGCAGCCACCCGGCACCCCACGATCTCATCACATGAGGAGGGGCGATTGGGGGGATACCATGGCCGCCATTACCATGGCATCTAAATGGGTAAACAGCAGAGATCAGAGCTGACTCTGATTTCTGCTGTAATTGGTGGGTGCCAGCTGTATCTAGCGGGCTCCGCAAGTGAGCCCACTCTATACTCCCTTATAAAGATTTCATACCTTCATTTGTTTCTTTTTTTGCCTCCTCCAGTGGCGGAACTACCTGTAGTAGCAGCAGTAACTGTTGTTATTGGGCCCTCCATCACTAGGGGCCACCGCCAGCAATAAACAGTAACTTAATTTTCACTTCTGGCCAGGTCCTGTGCCAGATGCTGTCACCTCTCACTAGGAGCTGGTCTGGTCTTGACACTGACAAAAAAAACAAACCCTGCAGTTTACCTGTTGCTATATATTTTCTTTTAAAGCCATAGGCAGCAAGGAGTGATGGGGGCTATTGTAAAAGCATGGAAACAGAGTGTGTTCTAACAGCTGTATCCTACTTGCCATGTCTCCCTTCTTTTGCTTCTCATTGCCCAGACTGCTCCTCACCTCCATTATGAAAGGTAATAGTCCATGGTATCAGTTATAACTATATGTGTGTAAAATTATGTCATTATGTACTGTGTATATTTGCAAAATTATATATTTATGTAGTTCATATATTTGAGTGTGCGAATATATAGATAAAGTGGGGAAATTAAGTATTTAAAGGGGTTTTCGCAGTACAGGCTTTCACAGACATGAGCTGTTTTTCTCTCTCTAAGGCCTCGTTCACACGGCTTATTTTGCCGTGGATTGGCGCCGTACTGTGCGCCGGATTTGCGCTGCAGTACGGCGCCAATCCGTCGGAGTTATTACGGTAATCCACTGCTCTCATAGAGAACAGTGGATTCCGTTGCTCCTACCTGCTCGGCGAATCCGCCGGGCGGGGAGAAAGTGACATGCACATTATCCAGGCGCAATACACGCCGTGGATAATGCAAGTCTATGGGGCCAGGGAGCGGCGCCCCCGCCGCGCTCCGGCCCCGCCCCCGTCCCTTATTCACGGCGGATTTGTGAGCCGGATTGCGCTCACAAATCCGTCGGGAATAAGCCGTGTGAACACGGCCTTACAGCTTCAAATCCAGGGGTGGCTCTCTCTTCCCAGTAGGCGTGTCTTCCCTCACTGAAAACTGGTGACATCATCACACCCCCTTCCTGCCCATCATTAGTGTTGATCGATGTAATCGAGAAAGTTAAAATCGAGTCGATTTCTACGGTTTTTTCAATTGCGATCCGATCCATTTTTTTTTTGTAAAATTGAGTAAAAAATCGCTATCGAGACTTGCAATCGCCGTGCCATTTTAACTTTCACTTTAAGGTGTTTCCTGTACTCTTGGCGACCATCCAATCAGTGCAGAGCACAGAGGGGGGTCAAAAATGTCACCAATGAGGGTGTAGAGATCTCATTGGCTGCTAAAATCACATGACCTTATTATGTGTATGTCACTGTATTTCCTGTTGGTCGCCATTTCGAGTTTATTCTCTGAACTGAACGCAGTGCTCTCTGTCACCTTGCTTCCATGCATGCTGATTTATCAACATTATACAGGAAAAGCTGCTGGTTAGAATAGTTAGGGAAGTGGTTCAGCAAGCTTAGGGAATCATAGACAGCAATATGTAGCGATTTTTTTTTATATCTGGTTGCATCTTCCCCATCTTTATTTCTGATTGAGTGTCCAAAGGTTCATATTTCCAGTTCTGGGGGTACTACAGCCACTCAAGCCACTCTTACCATATCTGTTATAGAAAGAAATCTATTTCAAAAGTGTTTGTTTCTTTTAAAATTTGTTGAGAGTCCAAAAGGTCTATTTTGGTGTTTTGTTGCTATATAATATGGTGTTATATTGGTGTTTTGTTACATAATATATTGTCCGCAAATTTACAATAGAAAGAAATCTATTTGAGACCCTGTTTGCTTGCTGGAAAATAGTGGGATTGAAAAAAACTTCCGTCCTCCAGTGTTGGAGATAGAGTTTTTCCATAAAAGACCATTACCAAATCTTTACCTTTTTAATATTTATCTTTTGGAACATGGAGAGAAGTAGAGATGGTAAGCGAGCCAGGAAGGGTGTAGGAGGTGGAGCTAGAGGTACGCGACTAGGCCCTCCTTCCAGTGCTCCAGACAACACACAAGCCAGCACATCGTAAGTCTCAAGACCGTCAGGCCTGTCATCACTTGGTCAGTTGCCTATGAATCTCAGTACTGAAGAGCATCGCCAATCTGTTCTTCAGTGGTTAACACAACCTGCATCCAGCGGTTTTACCTCATCTTCCTCTCAGTCACGGCCACAAATGTCGTCATCATCATCAGTCCCACCTGAATCTAACACGGGCCGAATGTAACAACCCAATATACAGCCCACTCTAGATTATCCATATTCTGAAGAGCTCTTTGATGACACAATGTGGTTGGGGTCAGAGGGCATTTCAAAAGATCAAGAAGCCAAAGAGGATGATTTTGTCTGCTGTGACGCCCAATCGCTGATCTTTAAGGTGTGAAAATGACGAACACAAGAGGCAAAAGGCATGGAACCCGGTATATGTTCTCCAGACCCTTCCATAGATATGGAGTTGTGCCTTTGTCAACATACATGCACATCTACAAGAAGGGGGACATTGTGTACATTAAAGGGGTTGTATCATTTCATTGAATGGTCTTCAGAATAAGGGGATAGTGAATACAAGCAACTTTGCAATTGGATGTCATTAGCAAAGCTGTCTTGTTATCAAAGGACCTCTGTTTCTGTTTACACTGATCTCCAGTCCTGGTCGGATCCCTCCTCCTTGCATTTCACTAGCTGAAAGCTCTGTTCAGCCCCCCGATCGGCTGTATTCACGGAGCTTGCATTCCTGCCTCTCACTCAAAGTAAGGGACCGGCACATTTTCACTCTGCACACCCAGAAGAAACAGAATAAGGCCTCGTTCATACGGCTTATTGCCGGCGTAATTGCGGGGACGGATTTCGCCCTGCAATTACGCCGGCAGCCGTGCAGCGGGGCGGGGTCGGGGGGGCCGGCAGCTCGCCGGCCCCATAGACTGTCATTATCTACGGCGCGTACACGCCGTAAATAATTGACATGTCACTTTCTCCCCGCGCGGCAGGATTCACCAAGCAGGGAGGAGAGACGGAATCCACAGTTCTCTATGAGAACTGTGGATTACCGTAGTTACTGGGACGGATTGGAGCTGTACTGCAGCGCAAATACGGCACGCAGTACGGCTCCAATCAGTCCCAGAATAAGCCGTGTGAACGAGGCCTAACACTGCAGGGCTTCTATAATCAGAAAACAGCACAATTGTGTGACTGTGCCTATACATAGAAGGAGCATTAGAGGCCGAGAGCATTTCACTCTGCATAGCTCTGGAGGAGTTTTTACAAGACTGGATTCAATTGAAACATGAATGCAAGCCTGTAGTATTTAAACAGCTCTTACATACTCTGCATAGGGAGAGACACAGTGACATGTGGAGGGGGGAACATACGGAGCCAGCATGAACAGTGAAGGGGGGATGATGTCATCCCTTCGGTTAAGAAACATCCAGCTGGAAAGGAAGAAACGCCCCTGAATTTCTGTAACTGAGAGGCTGTGAGAGCACTGAAACAGGGTAACTGATGAAGCAATACATCCCCTTTAAGGGTATGGGCACCATACAAAAAGGCATGCCACATAGATGCTATCATGGAAAGACTAGCAGGATCTACAATGTTAAACAGCATGCTGTGGGTATAATTGTGAACAAGCATATCAAGGGTAAAATCCTTGCCAAAAGAATCAACGTCCATGTGGAGCACATTTGCCACTCCAAGAGCAGAGATAGTTTCCTCCAGCGCATCAAGGAAAACGAGAAGAGGAAAAAGAAAGCCAAGGAGAAGGGCACCTGGGTGGAACTGAAGCGTCAGCCAGCGTCTCTGGGCCCCATACAGTCAAATCAAATGGGGCCCCCACTCATAAATAGTTCTTGTTTTTTTACATATTTGCGGGCCCCTTTTTGTTTAGGGCCCTTGGCGGTAGCAGCTCAGCTAGTTAGATTAGTTGGGGGGGGTACAGCAAGTTTAGGAAATCATAGACAGAAATAGTTAGGGATTTTTACATTGCTGGCTGCATCTTTCCCGTCTTTATTCTGAGTGTCGAAAAGGTCACTTTTGTTGGTTTTGTGGTCAGGCCACTATAAAAGACACCGTTAGTAAATGTCCTATTGAAAAAAATCTTATTTCAAATACTCATTTCTTCTTGCAAATTTTATTCTGAGTGTCCAAAAGGTAATTTTATCTGGTTTAGGGGTCAGGCTACTGTAAAAGGGGTGCCAGGGGTGCCAATAGGGCAGTACTCCTGTCAGAGGCCCTAATCAGTGATATGTTAAAAATAGGAATGAGTGGGGCCCCATTTGATTTAGCTACATGGGACCTTGAAACGGTTAATAGATGACTGACGGCAGCCCTGGCTACCCCTGCACCCCCTATATGGTCCTGCCAGCTGAACCTCCATGTTCCCCGTTGGGATGTTCTTGCTGCCAGCATATATATGACATGTTCTTGGGGGCTCCTGCCAGTTACCATGTGCCATTTCCAATACCGGTGTCTTCTTATACTGTATGTCAAAGGGGCCCCGTACCAGCTGATACTGTTGTACTTGCTATAGCTATGCTGTCCTCATCTTTTCAGTTAGCCAAGGAATTAATTATTTTAGCCTGTAAAAAAAATTTTGTGACTTTTAGAGCCAAATTGTCTTCACTAAGTTGTACTATGTATCCAGTTTACTGTTATGGATGGTAATTCCAGCTTCTCCTCACCTGTTTCGGTATAAAAATTAACCCGATTATCTTCTCCCATTGACATTAATGGGAATCGGCGATCAATCAAAATCGAGATCGGAAATTATTTTCTTCAAAATTGGCAATTGGCCCGATCTCGATTTTTAAAGCAATTGCTCATCTATAATCATCATCATTCTGTGTGAGCAGTGGTAGGGAGTGGATGTCACAGCTCTGCAGACCTCCTGCAATGGTCAGTTTTCATGTATGGAGAGCTGTCACCTCCCTCCCAGGCTGCACAAGCTCCTTGTAACCAGAACACCTGTATTGCTGTAAACAGTTATACATACAGCCTGAAATGATGAAACAAAAGTAAGAAATGCACTCTGCTCCCTCCCAACCATATAACACAGCCTTATACACTCTGTTCCCTCTCTACCTCCTGCCTGATAATAGAGCAGAGCAGAGTGCATTTCTCACATTTGCTTCATCAGTTCAGGCTGTATGTATAACTGCTTACACCAATGCAGGTGCAGGTTATAAGAGTGTATAAGGCTGAGTTATATTGGGTGTGTTATGTCTGGCAGCTAAAGAGTAATTGCCCAGATCCTACACATAGAGCTGTCACTGTGAGAGGATCAGAGAGGAGCTCAGGCAGCCCTTATTTCACAGCTCAGAGAGAGTGAAAGACAATAAGAATAATACAGATAATAAATAATAATACAATAATAATAATAATAATAATAATACAATAATAAAGACACGGCCAGCAGCCAGCACAGAAAGTCAGTTTCATTTTCACACAGCTCAGGGGGAGTGCAGGCAGCCAATCACAGCACAGGGGGTGTTTCCCACAAAGGGGGCATGTCCCAACCAGGGCTGAACTAAATATCAGGCAGCCAATCACAGCAAAGGGGGAGTGGCCCAACCCCAAGCTTCAGACTTAGCTCTAGACACTTACAGCTTAGCTCATAGCTGCTATACAAAATAATATAGGTAATACAAACCAATTACAAAAGTGTTTATTTTTACTGTACCCATCATGGCAAATATGATCCTTGCAGCGAGAAAACCCCTTTAATACACTGGCAATTTTGTAAGTTTTCCCACCTACACTGAATGAAGAAGTCTGTAATTTTTATAATAGGCACACTTCAACAAATAATTAATTTGTATTTTATTGCATGAAATAAGTATTTGATCACCTACCAACCAGCAAGAGTTCTGGCTCTCACAGACCTGTTAGTTTTTCTTTAGGGTGCTTTCACATGGAGCGTTTTTTTTTTTTTGGTGCATTTTTGGCACTTTTTTTTTTTTTTTGCAGAAATGCACAGAATTGCTCTGTTTCTTCGGTAAAAATAATGTGTTATCTGTATACGCACCCGCCAATACCAAACATGTAGGGTTTCTGTTATGTTTTGGTACCGTAAAAAAATTCCAACCATTTTCTATTTTTGAAATTTGCGCCGCGGCACCATTTTATGCGACCAATAACTTTTTTGTACTAACACCTACGGACGTCAGTGAGGGTGCATTTTTGCGGGCTGAAGTGTACTTTTTATTGCAACCAGTTTGGAATGCATGCAACTTTTTGATCACTTTTATTCAATTTTTTAAGAGACATAAAATGACCAAAAACCGCAATTTTGGCATTTAGAATTTTTTTCTTCTACGGTGTACGGGATAAACGATGTTATATTTTTATAGATCGGAATTTTTCGGACACGGCGATACCAAATATGTGTTACTTTGTTATTATTTTATTGTTTTTATTTGTAAAATGGGGAAAGGGGGGTGATTTGAACTTTTAATACTTTTTGTTATACTTTAAAACTTTATTTTTTTTTATTTTAACATTAAGTCCCCCTATGGTGCTTGACCATTAGGGGGCGCGATCGTTAATACAGTCTAATGCATTGCATAGACAATCCATTAGACTGTACAAAGATGGCGGTATCCCCACCTCCTGTCAGCGGCCGGAAGTGGGGCAAACCAGGACATGGCAGTGATCGAGCCTTCACAAGGCTTCCCGCTGCCATGTCCAGGCATCTTTGCCACGGCGTCTAAGGGGTTAAACTAGTGCAGGCGGCCGATCAGCCGCTAACACCCGGCGGCTGTGCGGAGGGGGTCGCGGAGCGATCCCCCTGCATAGCCCCTTAGTGATCCTGGGACGTATGAGTATGTCCAGGGTCCTTAATGGGTTAAAGTGTTTTTTTCTGTTTCTGTGGTTTTTTTCTAGATATTTTATTCCAGTGTTAGTAATGGAAGTGTCTGAGAGACAGCTCTTGATCACTAGCACTTGATGTCAACTACATCCTGAAATCGACAGATTCAGACACAGCTGATAAGCTCCTGTCAGGTATCACTAACACCTCTGATCCTATAGGTGCTATAGCTATTGATGCCCTCTTTGATAGAGGAGGACCCGATTTCTGCTGCTAAATCATTTAGACCTGATAGTCCCTACCAGTTGAACGCTACTTAGCGATGGGGACCTGCTAGAGCTCAATCAGGAGATGGTGGTGGAGAGGAGAATGCCTCTGTCATTGAGGAAGAGCATGAATACTTTTCTGTATAAGCGCAAGGGGGAGAGAAGCAACTTGAAGAACTGACGCCCTATCTCTCTCTTGAATGTCAACCCGGGACCAAGTCGCTATGAGGTCAAGTGCTTGCTCTACATGGACAATGTGACAGTCTTCTGCACTGAGCTTTCAGAGATGGCAGTTGTCCAGACCTGTAAGGAATTCCTCAGAATCTCAGGGGCTAATGTCAACTGTGGCAAATCAGAGGCTATAATATTTGGAAAGTGGCTGCCGTCTACTTTAGCCCTTTCCCATTTATCATCAAAAATTCCTGGGGTCTGGTTCAGAAAGAAAGGTGTGACCTTAAAGTCCTAGCAGAAATGTTTGACCAAAGTCAATCAAAGTGTTGGGTTGTGTGGGCTTGGACAGCAAACCTTGGTGAGCAAAGTGCTGGTTCTCCATAATGAAGTTCTGCCTGTGCTCCAGTACACCGCATTGGCATGCCCCTGTCTTGCCACCATTTGCAGGGCCATTACCAGAACAGTCTTCTGCTTCTTTTGGGGTTCCTAAAGGGATAGAGTTAAACAAGTCATCATGTACAAGGATCCCCTCAAAGGTGGGAAAGGAGTGCCAGACATCCCCACCTTGCTGAGGATCTCATTTGTGTGTGACCGCATTCATCAGGCTCTGATTCAACAATGCAGTTTTGCAGGCAGATCTGTTTCTTGCTTCTTCCTGTCACCCCTCTGGAGGAGTCACAGCTAGGACAAATGGGATAGTTCCTACTCTCACAATTGGAAAACACCATTGTACTACTTGGAGGTGATCGAGGTCGTGAAGAAACACCAGCTGGAGGGATTAAACCTGATTTGTGGAAACCAAAAGGCTATCCACAAGCTCATCAGAGGCAAGGAGTCTGTTACAGGGTTCCCTGATGGAAAAATGTGTCTTAATGTAGGTTAACCAAAGACATAAGAATAAGGCATTAATGTCTATCCAGGGGGAAATTTAATCATAAGGGCTTGGTCACACAGCGTTTTAACTCCGTGTTACATCCGCTTTTTTAGATCTGTCTCTGGGACCGACAGGATGGACCCAGAGACGGAGCTAACAATTAGCAGTGAGAATTTCACTGCGGGCTATGAGGAAGACGCAGCGGTGTTCACATGAGAGATTGCCGCTGCCTGTCGGCTCCGTCTTTGAAAGAATTGCATGCAATTCTTTCAAAGACGGAGCCGGGGAACACGCAGCGGCGATCTCTCGTGAACGCCGCTGCGTCTTCCTCATAGCCCGCAGTGATAATCTCACTAATTGTTTAGATCGTCTTTGGGTCTGTTCTGTTGGTCCCAGAGACGGATCTAAAAAGCGCTTGTAACACGGAGTTAAAACGGCGTGTGAACAAACCCTAAGCCTGAAGCTTTATTGAGACAGACACAAAGGTTAGTCCGGAGCCTTATTGTTGTCGAGACCATCTAGGATACTGTTCTCTGAGCAAGCTGTGGCTCTGTCTGAGGCAGTCCAGGACACACATGCTCTCCCTCAACACTAAGCAATCAGAAGAGACCCAGATAGTGTTCTTACAGCAATTCATAAGGTCATTCATACATCCCTGCAACATTTGCAAAATGAGGTACTGCCCACAGTGCCACTTCATAGAGGAAAGATCTTTGCACATCTTTTGGAAGTGTGTTTATGCACGTGATTTGTTGAATGTCCTGGAACATGAATGCAAAGCCTCAGTACCCAGGAGGAGCCTTTTGGACCACTCAGTACTATACAGTCTATTTCCCAGGATACATTCGGTCGGGGCCATCCAGGAGGCTAGGTGCCTTATGAATTGCTGTAAGACCACTATCTGGATCTCCAGGGATCACCTAATGTTGAGGGATTCCGGAGGCTGATTCGCTGAGGACGAACATTTGTGTCTGTGTCTCAACAAAGCTTTGGGCTTGTGATTACACTCCCCTTCCCCCCTTTACTGTAATGACTTATTGCTTGATATGTTTGAAGTATTGTTAGTGTAGCATGTGATGCGGTTTTTAGCATAGGCTAGTCTGTGCTTTTTGTCTCACTGCATGCTAAGACATGCAAATGTTATAATTTGTGTCCTGTGCTGCGTCACAGGATATTATATGCTTATATTTGGCAACTGATTGTTAATAAATATTTTCAATCAGGTAACAGGCCTACTGACTGGTAGATGAGCTATTGGTACATGGCCATCCAGTGTCAGTAATGGCAGGCCTGCTGACGGGTAAGGGCCTGGATTACTGCTTGTGGTGGCAAAGAGGCAGGTCAGTGGCAGTGATGCCTGGCCTGCCTTGTTTTACTACATGTGATTATAGTCAATCCTCCAAATCTATTGTTAATGTTTCTTATTTAAAAAAAATGAGTTTTGAAATAATTAAAGAAATTGTAATGTTTAATATGATGACATAGGATTATGAAAAAGAAGGTAGAAATATCTGTACACCGTGATTAAAAATAGTTATTAACAAGCAGTTGTCAAATAGAAGCATATAATATCCAGTGATGCAGCACAGGACACAATAAATTAGAACATTTGCCATACATAGCATGCAGTAAGGTGAACAGAATCATCATGTACAAGGATGGGAAAGGCATACTGGACATCCCCACCTTGCTGACGATCTCTTGTGTGTGACAGAGTTCATCAGACCCTTGTTCAGCAAATACGTCTCTGCTGCTAGATACGCATCTTGCATCTTCCTCTTGCCCCTCGAGAGGGGCCTTGGCTGGCATAAGTGGGATAGCTCCTATCCTTACAACTGGGAAACTCCATGGTTCTACTTGGATGTGATCTGTTTTTTAGGTAACACCAGCTGGAGGGATTAAATTTGTGGAAACCCGAGGTTATTCACAAGTTCATCAGTGCCAAATATGTGTTGGAATCTATTCCGAAGCTCCCTGATGCCATATCATTGTTGATTTGGGCAAAATGTGGCTTCATGCAGGTTAACCAACGGACCTAAGGATATGTTGTGGATACAGAGGGGAATGCCTCTGAGCTCGTTCATGTATGCCTGCAACGTTTCCAAAATGTGGTACTGCCTACAGTGCTCCTCCATTGAGGAAGCCTCTTTGCACATCTTTTGGTAGTGTCCTTTTGCTCAGGGTTTGTTGAATGCCCTGGATCATGAACAAGTCTCAGTGCCCAGGAAAAGCCTTTCATACCACTCGGTACTCTACAGTCTGTTTCCCAGGATACATTTGATCAAGGCCATCCAGGAGACCTGGCGTCTTATGTATTGCTTTAAGGGAGCAATCTGGATCTCCAGGAGTCGCCTTGGAGGGAAAGCTTGTATTTGACGATTGATTAAAAATATTAATTATCACAAAAAGGAGTACAGATATTTCACTTATGGGTCTTTTGGTTAAGATCAAGTGTATAGGATCTGTTCTTATTAGTGTACAATATCTTAACACCTTCCCTAGGTCGCATTAGCATACAAGAAAACGCCATACTTTGGCATCTCTCTGGTTTTGGGTCATTCCCTTCATTAAACTTAGGGAGACTTTCAGCAATGGATTTCAGGTAATTATGCAAATTAAGTGAATTTCTATGGGAGAAAAGCCTCAATTACACAAAATAGCTGAAGGTAGCCGGTCACAAAGGAAAGCAGCTCGGCAGCATTGCATCCAGCTCTCCTAAGGTTAAAGGAGTTCTCCGGAAAAATACAAAGAAAAAAATATGACAAGATAAATTCCTAAATATCTTTACATAACCAAATATGCTCGTTTTGACAAGGGGATAATAATTAGGGGTAATTAAAATGGGTGCCGTTCTGTTTCTCTAGCACAAACCCATCCTAGACCGCAGAGTACGTACCACAGGACGGGCCACGAGTTAATGAGCTCAACATGCATATTCAGTCAGCCTGAAAGATTTCACATTCACAAAGCAGTCTCCCTGTGAAAGGAGATCCAGGGTCGCCTTATTTATCTCCTCTGTAAGGAGTCATGCTGTCATCCTGCTTTATCTGAAGCCAGACGGCAACACCATCATCAAAAAGTAAATAAGTCAGACCTCTGTTTGGGGAGCCACTGTATGCTATTGTTTGTAGAAATCCAGAATCCCTTAACACACACAATATACATAATCTGTCTATCCAGACACACAATAAATAAATATATATATATATATATATACACACACACACACACACACACACAGACACACGTATATTCACAAACACACAGCAATTCAACAACAGGGACAAAGCTATAGGGTGTTCAGAGGGAGCAACAAAAGGAGAAAACAATTTTGTAAAAATGGTGCATGATCGGTACGTGGGGTTCCTTTTCCAGATTCTGAATCAGGGCCCAGGAGGTTTATGTTCCACTTCTGCTCACCAATTGACCCCTTTATAGAAGACCTACACAAAGCAACATCAGCCCGATGTTCTGGAATACATGTGTCGACATCAGCCTTAGATAAGCAGTGTATATGGTGTAATCAGTTAGTCCCCCATCTAGCACTGGTCTTATATGGTTACAATGCTATAGATTGTTCATTGCTGCACTTCTAAAGCAGATATGACAAGTAATCAGAGTTAAGCTGAACAAATAAACCAAGGACACCGGTTGGTTGAGCTGTGCAAGGACACTTTATTTCTTTTTTACTGTAAGACATTTCTGTGAACAGTTTAGTCTCTGATAATGTAACAGACATTTAAGGCCGAGCTATTATCAGTCTCACAATGTAAACATTTAACAAATGCGGTATGTGTAGACAGCCAGTCAAAAGTCAGGAAAAGCGTCTCACCCCCAAAGAAAGCCTTTGATCAGTCATGCTGTCTGAACGGGCAGCATGAAATCTTCACTGACTCCTTCATAACAACCAGCTATGATTTTGATGCAAGCTATACAGCCAACATAAATCTACTACCAGGCTCCCTTTCAGTTGCTTCTGTCTCTTGATTGCATCACAAGTAGCTCCTACTTCTTGAATAACTGCAGCAAATCACTACCAAAACTTTCCCTTTAAAAAATAACTATTAATAAACTCTTGATAAAAAAGTGAAAATAACCCACAGCCAAAAATCTCCCTCTAGTTAGTGTTATAGCCCAAAATCAGAAATGGGGGCCTAACATATACCATAGTAATCTGTAATAACCATCAAAAATTGTAACAAAATATGTGGGGTGAAGAACAGTATAAAGTCAATTGCATAAAACAGTTTCAACCCTTAGTACATCACTTACCACCCCTAGCGTCTTCCAAAAGATGGTGGCGATCCATAGCTTAGGGTTTAGGTGTCTTCAGCTAGTGAGTAAAGGTGCACATTAAGTTCTCTGTCACCCTAAACTTACTGACAGACCCTGAGCACAGTAACCGCCCAGAAAAGGGCAACTCTGCAAATCTGTTGCCTATAAATCCCTACACTTACCCTAAGGTAGGTATGCAAGTCAAGGCGTGCAACTATTTGAAAATAAATTCTAAAATCATGCCCACAGCATAGGCATGGATTTTGTGTGGGCCTGAATTTAGAATTTACTTTTAAATTGTTGTACTTCTTGACTTGCATCCCTACCTTAGGACATGTCACCACGGCACGGGTTTGTGGACGGTTTTTTCAGACCGTCTGAAAAACTGGCCGCAAACGAGCACAACTGGCTTTTATGGAAAAGCTGTGCAGTGGGCATGTCCCCACAGCACGGGTTTTCCGGCCAGCGGTTTTTCCAACTGCCGGCCGCCCGAAAAATATTGTGCTTGCACATTCTTCCGTCCGGTTTTCGGATGGAATATGTGCATGTCAATGTGACGGGGGAGGGCTTTTCTCCGCTCATCGATATCGTTATTGAGGTCACCTTGTCGTGGTAGATGGGCATTTACAGTTTTGATCAAAAATGTACCCTTAGAACCTGAACATTTTCATGGATTCTAAAATAGCAGAAATGCTTTTTAAAAAAAATCCTACATTCCCTTTGACTGTTTTGTCAGTGACTTTCCATTTTGCTCCTCACACGTTCCAGTGATTTCTCAGGATACATACTGCTAGCATTCCAACTTTGGTACCATGCTCCAGCTCTGGAAAAAATGAAGAGTGGCTCAGTTGTTAGTACTACTGAGGTGTAGCACTGCAGCTGGGTCCTGGGTTTAAATACGACCAATGCCGTTATCTGCATGGAGCTTATATGTTCTCCCTGTGTTTGAGTGGATTTCCTTTGAGTACTCTGCTTTCATCTCTCAGATCAAAAAACATACTGAAATTTAGATAGCGAGTCTTAGACTATGTTCACACGGCTTATTCTGGGACGTATTTCAGCCCGTATTTCGCGCCGTACTGCGCGAATTACGGGCTAAAATACGTCCCAGTCATTACGGTAATCCACAATTAACATAGAGAACTATGGATTACGTCTCCTCTCCTTGTTCGCACAATACAGCGAGCGGGGGGAGAAGTGACATGTCAATTATTCATGGCGTATACGCACCGAAAATAATGCATGTCTATGGGGCCGGCGGGCTGCCAGCCCCCCACCCCGCCCCCATACACACTGCGTAATTGCGGGCGAAATACGTCCCGCAATTAAGCCATGTGAACATAGCCTTAGGCCTTGTTCACACAGAGTTTTCACTCCGTGTTACAAGGGCTTTGTAGCTCCGCTCTGTCGGTCTCCAAGACGGATCTAAACAATTAGCAGTGACTTTATCTATTAAGACGACGCAGCGGCGTTCAGATGAGGGATCGCCGCTGTGTGTTTCAAAAGCACCGCTCGAGTCCATCTTGAAAAGAAACGACATGCAATTCTTTTCAAGATGGACCCGAGCGGTGCTTTTGAAACACGCAGAGGCGAATGGGGACAGAAAGTGATGACAACCTCGGTACAGTACTGCTGAATATGTGGGTACTATATAAATTAATACAATAAAACACATGTAAGTGGGCTGCAGGGTGGTCCACCTTGATACCCATGTTCATGCCGTAGAAAGCATCTTACATGTACAGTAAAGCACTTTTAATCTGGCAATTTATAAATCAACATGGTACTGCAGTATAAGTTGCAATTGATTTAACCAGAAGAATGAGCAGAGGGACTAGTAACAGGTTTTAAAACTTTACAATGGGCCTCCTTATGGTGCTTTCACACAGCGTAGTTTTGGCACAGTTTTACCTGCGCTGCAATTTAACTGCCTTTATTACCATCAAGCTTCTTTCAGTTGTCTAAATTGTTAATAAAAGGTGTTTCAAGTAAGTAATCAGTTACAGTGTTTGAAGTCTTGTGGATTACATGCCCACTAATTTATTAGCCACTTTCCAAACAGTTTAGATAAGTGAAAAACGTTTGCTGGTAATAAAGGCAATTTAATTGGAGGGCAGTTAAAACTGCACCAAAACTGCGCTGTGTGAAAGCACCCTTAGTACATTTGCTGGCTAAAATGAAATTTATTGGGGGTTCCTGACCTTTGACACACCTGGTCTAACCTAGTCAACTGTCATCATTTTTTATTTTAATAAAAATACAGGCAATCTGCCTCAGAGCATTTGTAAACTATCTTAAAAACCATAAAAAGTATAAAAAAAATCCTGCACTAAAATTTGTAACAGTTTGTAAAACAGGCCCCAGAAAAGAGGGATGTACCAAATAGTAACAATCAAGTAAAGTAGCACAAGTCGAGGTCACACCTAATTTTGTTGACTTTTTCTCACTGAAGAAAAAAAATCTCAGAAAAACATGTGAATCCAACCTCGTACTTAATCTCTGCACCTTAAAGCACTTCAACCTTTTCCCTACGGTCACACTGCAGGTCCGTGATGCAGTAAGGTTTATGTGGTGCTTTACATTCAGTGAAGATCAGGAGAATTCATCTAGGAAACGAATGTGAAAATCCTTCACACTCTGTAGAAGGACTCTCAGCTTCTCCACCGGTGGAAGAATCGTCATTCTGAAAGAGAAAGGAGACACCTGGCATCAAGGATTACTAATTGTAGGACTGCAGGTGAATGCAATCTACAGCTCCCTGCTATCAGCCAGCTGGGGAGAGATTGACTGTAGGGCAGGTGAATGTAACCTACTGTTCCCTGCTATCAGCCAGCTGGGGAGAGGGTGACTGTAGACAGGTGAACCCATCTACTGCTCCCTGCTATCAGCCAGCTGGGGAGAGGGTGACTACAGGACAAGTGAATCCATCTACTTCTCCCTGCTATCGGCCAGATCAAGAGAGGGTGATTGTAGGATTAGTGCATGCATCCACTGCTCCCTGCTATCAGCCAGCTGGAGAGACACACACTGTGGAACAGGTGAATCCCTCTACTGCTCCCTGCTATCAGCCAGCTGGGGAGAGGGTGACTGTAGGACAGATGAATCCATCTACTGTTCCCTGCTATCAGCCAGCTGGGGAGAGATTGACTGTAGGGCAGGTGAATGTAACCTACTGCTCCCTGCTATCAGCCAGCTGGGGAGAGAGTGACTGTAGACAGGTGAACCCATCTACTGCTCCCTGCTATCAGCCAGCTGGGGAGAGGGTGACTACAGGACAAGTGAATCCATCTACTTCTCCCTGCTATCGGCCAGATCAAGAGGTGATTGTGGATTAGGCATGCATCCAAATGCTCCCTGCTATCAGCCAGCTGGAGAGACACACACTGTGGAACAGGTGAATCCATCTACTGCTCCCTGCTATCAGCCAGCTGGGGAGAGGGTGACTGTAGGACAGATGAATCCATCTACTGCTCCCTGCTATCAGCCAGCTGGGGAGAGGGTGACTGTTAGACAGGTGAATCCATCTACTGCTCCCTGCTATCAGCCAGCTGGGGAGAGGGGGACTACAGGACAAGTGAATCCATCTACTTCTCCCTGCTATCGGCCAGATCAAGAGAGGGTGATTGTAGGATTAGTGCATGCATCCACTGCTCCCTGCTATCAGCCAGCTGGAGAGACACACACTGTGGAACAGGTGAATCCATCTACTGCTCCCTGCTATCAAACAGCTGGAGAGACACACACTGTGGAACAGGTGAATCCATCTACTGTTCCCTGCTATCAGCCAGCTGGGGAGAGGGTGACTGTAGGACAGATGAATCCATCTACTGCTCCCTGCTATCAGCCAGCTGGGGAGAGAGTGACTGTAGACAGGTGAATCCATCTACTGCTCCCTGCTATCAGCCAGCTGGGGAGAGGGTGACTACAGGACAAGTGAATCCATCTACTGCTCCCTGCTATCGGCCAGATCCAGAGAGTGTGATTGTAGGATTAGTGCATGCATCCACTGCTCCCTGCTATCAAACAGCTGGAGAGACACACACTGTGGAACAGGTGAATCCATCTACTGCTCCCTGCTAACAGCCAGCTGGGAGAGGGTGACTGTAGGACAGATGAATCCATCTACTGCTCACTGCTATCTGCCAGCTGGAGAGAGAGTCACTGTGGTACAGGTGAATCCATCTACTGCTCCCTGCTATCAGCCAGCTGGGGAGAGGGTGACTGTAGGACAGATGAATCCATCTACTGTTCCCTGCGAGCTGCCCGGTGGGGCGAGGGTGACTGTAGGGCAGCGGAATCCATCTACTGCTCCCTGCTATCAGCCAGCTGGGGAGAGGGTGACTGTAGGACAGGTGAAATCCATCTAACTGCTCCTGCTATCAGCCAGTGGGAGAGGGTGACTACAGACTTTTTTGAATCCATCTATTTCTCCCTGCTATCGGCCAGATCTTGAGAGGGTGATTGTAGGATTAGTGCATGCATCCACTGCTCCCTGCTATCAGCCAGCTGGAGAGACACACACTGTGGAACAGGTGAATCCATCTACTGCTCCCTGCTATCAGCCAGCTGGGGAGAGGGTGACTGTAGACAGGTGAATCCATCTACTGCTCCCTGCTATCAGCCAGCTGGGGAGAGAGTGACTGTAGACAGGTGAATCCATCTACTGCTCCCTGCTATCAGCCAGCTGGGGAGAGGGGGACTGTAGGACAGGTGAATCCATCTACTGCTCCCTGCTATCAGCCAGCTGGGGAGAGGGGGACTGTAGGACAGGTGAATCCATCTACTGCTGACTACTAACAGCCAGATGGGGGAATGTGTCTAATGAAGGCGATACTTCCCTAGTGCAATATATCGAAACAAAGAAACAATGCATAAAACATGTAATTAAGGGGAGTTGGGTACTCCCCTTTTAGAGTTGTGCAATGAATAAAGGCACAACACTCAAACACTTGTAGCTTTGTAGCAAAGGGGTATGAACCAGCAGCCTTAGCTATTACTCTAGACCACACAAGGAAGGTATAGAGAGAAGTATCGTACTATATTCAAAAATATTTCCTTGGCACTCAGATCCAAAAGTAGAATACCACTTCACCGTGGCCCATATGTAGATGAAAAGTATAAACTTTCTTATTAAAACAAAAAGACTGAATATACACGATGCATTTCACACTCGAACCAGCACTTCATCATGTACTGATCAGGTCCCAATCAAGCTAGAGAGTAGTTAACTGTAGTGTTTTTCATTATCACCACATTATATCACAACTCCCCAATACCAAGAGCCTTCCCTTATACATAAAACGGCTTAAAATGGGACGTATTTCAGTCCGTAATTACGTGCTGGAGTGCGCAAATTAGGGCTGGAATACGTCCCAGGCATTACAGTAATCCACAGTTCTCAGAGAACTATGGATTCCGTCTCCTCTCCCTGCTCGGCGAATCCGCCGGGCGGGGAGATAAGTGACATGTGAATTACCAGCAGCGTTTACGCGCCGCTGGTAATTAATGTCTATGGGCCGGCGAGGTGCCGGCCCCCCGCTCCCGCGGCGTAATTGCGGGGCGTAATTACGTCCCACAAATAAGTCATGTGAACATAGCCCAAGACTGATATCAGAAGTTCGTCTTATTACCACACACCATTACATATTGCCACCCCTCCCTTTGTACTTTAAAAAAAAAAAAAAAAAAAAAAGAAGAACAGTAATTGCAGCAGTAATAAAAACTTACCTAAAGTGGTAAGTCCCCTCTTGCTGTCCAACCCCCTT
>JAODAL010038581.1:0-39046 GCA_025379985.1 Phyllomedusa bahiana
GGGTTTTTTGGGTCATGAGTGTCACCTGGATGGTGACGGTTCGTGAGTTGTGTAGATTCCTTATCTATATCATCCAGCTCTATGGAGTTGTCATCTTCTCTCCAAGGCATCTGTGGTAGCACCCAGTGTATGGACGGCTCAGGTACTCCATAGCTCCGACAACTTATAGTCACTTTTTCACCCTCCCTAACCTTCATCTCTCGCGGCTCTTTTTCCACTATTCTGGGCGGTTGGCAGGTGAAAAGTTTTGGGCATAGCAGCTGCGAGTGGTCTGGGATTACCGTGCCTCGTAATATCGCTGGAGCTGCACAAACCGGTGGGGTTCCCCCAAAATTAATTTTCCGGTGCAAGAGCCAGCAGAGGCGGCAGTCACAAGAAAGGTTAGTACTGGAAAGCAATAATGTTTCTAGGCTTCCTGTAGTAGGTATTGCATCTTCTTCCACCCAATGGAGTGGATTATTTGATAGATCCAGTATACGTAGCTGGTTGAGACCATGAAATGAACCTGATGGTATTGAGTACAGTCTTCCTCCAGAAAGCCGAAGCTCTTCCAGACTTCTCAGAGAACTGAAACAGCCTCTTTCAAGGGTCACAATGGGATTCTGAGAGAGATCGAGTCTTTGAAGCTGAACCTGAGAAACCAGAGCTTCTGTGGGTACTGAGGTGAGGTTACACTGGGTCAGTGATAGGGAGGATAGGTCTAGCCCAGAGAGACTCAGGGGCCCGAGTTTCTTAAGGGAGGGCCAGTGATCCATATGCAGGACTCTCAGGTGCGGCATCCCTGTAAATGAGAGGTCATGCAGCACTGTACTGGTTACTCCACCCAGCCTGAGTTCAGACAGACATGGAAGAGTAGTCAGGGCATGAGTCGGTACAATGCTCAGCTTGGTTTTCTCCAGCTCCAGTCTCTGTAACATTGGCATCTCTAGAAAAGCCCCTGGAGATATGAAGAGAAGTGGGTTGTCACCGACCTCCAAGTGTCTAAGTTCCTTCAGTCCACGGAAAGTCTGATCCAAAAGAATGACCAGCTGATTTGCTCGTACGTCCAGCCAGGTCAGATCTGGCATGCCTGTAAAGACCCCGGGAGGCAGAAGCTTCAGGTGATTATGATGGAGTAGTAGGATGCGTATGTTCGACAGTCCACTAAAGGCTCCCGGTTCTATGCGGGATAACTGGTTGTGGCTCAGGTCTAGCTCCTGCAGATACTGCAGGTGGGAGAACGCTGCATGGGGCACTGACCGGATACGGTTGTGACTAAGATCCAGAAAATGGGACGTGAGAGGGATTTCTCCTGGGATTGAGCCCAATAGCCTGTGTTTGCACAAGGTGGCATTGTCACGGGTAGGACAGACGCACGAGGGAGGGCAGCAGGAGCTTAGTAAGATGCCAAGTGACAAGAGAAGGACTGGTGGAGGCAGAGTCTGTCGAATCCCCCCGATATCCATCTTCACAGAGAGGGAGAGAGGGGGAACGTCGTTGTGTGGTCATCCTGTTCAGCGATCTCTTCTGCTTTTCTGCAGACTTTGGGTTTTAAAATGGGAACAAATTTAAAGATAGTCCCCCTGTACAAGGGTAACTTTGAAAATCGTGTTGCTCTTGGGTTGTTCCTGTTAAAAATGTATATAATTGATTGTAGTGAGCAAATGAGCGCCTGAGCACGCCACCACAATACAAAATTCCTATTTTTTGTAAAATATGAGAACCCTTTTAAAAGGTCGCCCTCATCTTTCTTGTTTTCAAAATAGATCCTTCGTGTTCGGGTGTTTTTCCTTGAAGTAATTTTGAAGTGTAAATTTACGCTTCTAAATGAGCTTCAAAATATTTTGAAGTGTATTTTTAAAATGTTGTGGGATATTTTGGTTTTTTCCCAAAACCTTGTTTTTTCTGTGGGGTTTTATTTGGTAAATGTCCAAATTGAAAGGGAAAACAAATTTGTGTGAGTAAATTTTCCCCCAAAAAAAAAGGTCCAAAAAAATTTGTAAAAATGTGTTGTGTGAATGGGCTTTTTACATTGAATTAAATGAAAATTTTTGAGACTTTTTTTTGGGGGGCGTATTTCAGCGCAAAATACGTCCCAAAGTAATTGTGAAATTACACCGTGTGAACATACTCTTGTGCGATTGTATCAACATACAACATGGAGGGTGGGAGTGGAAATAACAGGCGCTTTAATTGTACATATTGGGGCAGTTTTAAAAAGGGGCGTTGGCCAAAAATTCTGGCTAAATTTTTCGCCAAAAAAAAAGTTTTCACCACATTTACTATGTGTTTTAGAAGTTTCAGACCTTCTGCGCTGCGTCCGAAAAAAGGGGGAGTGACTTCATAAAAAGGGGGTTTGGCTTCGTGGAAAGGGGGGGGGGTTAAAGCGCAAGAAATGCGCCAGGAGTGCGACCAAACTGCCTTTAAAGAAAACCAAATTTAAAAGGGGTGGTGAAAACTGAACTAGCGTTCTAGTCGACCAGATTTTAAACACTATGATAATTTGGCGCATTTTAAAGACGTTTTTTTGTTTACACTGTCTAAAAGTAAAAATTTTGAAAATTCCCCCTTTTGAGTTAAGTTTCTGCAGTACAAGTATTGTCCATCTTTATAGCACCCGACAGTGTATACTATGTGCTTTATTACACTCTCAGGGTGAGTCTAATGTAAGAAATCTTTACAAATTAAATACTAAGGGAGATATGTATGAAATTTGGCAAAAGACGGGCCATTCAAATAAATTAAAGGTTAAAATAGGGGGTATAATGAACTTTTTTCCTATTAGGTTCATCCATTAGGCTCATGGTGAATATGGGCAAAGTCTATCTTGCCACATAGTAAAAAAAGTAGAAAAGAAATCCACAAATTCCTGACAGCCGGGGCTGGGCTTACTGATTTATTATAAAACTTTTTTAAATAAAAAAAAATTTCCCAAAAAAAATGTAAAAATTTTATAATATAAAATGAACGTCTCAATTTATATAAAAAGTATTTAAAATTAAATTATTAAATTAATAATAATTTAAATAATATAAAATTAATTAACCAATACAGCATCTAACATAAATCCCATTATTATAGTGTTATCATTGATTACAAAGACATCATAGCAAGCTAGAAAAAAAAAATAAAGGCATTAAAATAGCATGTTAGTGAATGGAAATGATGGTATGTTTTGGGCAACCCCAGGCCCGGATAATTATAAAATATTTATTTTTTTTATTTTTTATAAGTTTGATAATTGCTTTAAATAGTTTGTATTTTTGAGGGGTATAAAAATTGGGGGAAAGAATTTAATTTTTTGCCCCGTGGCAAATATAGTTACACCACGACAACTTTGGCCTCAATTAGACCACCCTTGACTTGGTCTGGCAGTTCTGAAAGTTATGCACCTACTACAGAAAAAGGTCTAAACCCCCCGAATGTTGTGCAACCCGCCCCCCACTTCCCCCACATTTTGGGCACTTTTAAAAATTGTCGGGTTTGGCGACAATGCACCCCAAAATTTTCCTTTTCCCCTTTTTTCATACATTATTAAAAGGGCTCGTAAATTTTTTGCTGAAACTTTTACGCAGCCCCATTCATACTTCACAATACGTGCCCCATGTATGAATGCGGTCTAGCAGTAAGACTGTCCTTGTTGCTCATAGCAACCAATCAGGACTCCTAGCAACCAGTCAGAGCTCATAGCAACCAATCAGAACTCTTAGCAACCAGTCAGAGGTCATAGCAACCAATCAGAACTCTTAGCAACCAGTCAGAGCTCATAGAAAACCAATAAGCTATAGCCATAGAATTTTAGCAAACCAATCCATAACCTCGTATCAACCAATCAGAATTTTCTAAATTTCGACAAAAACCCCCAGTCAGAGCTCATAGCAACCAATCAGAGCTCATAGCAACCAGTCAGAGCCCATAATAACAAATCAGAGCTCAGCTTCTATTTTTGCAGCACACGATAAGAAATGAAATAAGCTCTGGTTTTTTTCTATGGGCAATAAGGGCGATCTTAATGCTAGATAGTTTTCATACATAAGACCCTACATGTAGACTATAGCAGTGACCTGCTAATTTTGGAACTACAAGTCCCTGCTGCCCAGTAAGACTGGTACTTAGTTGATAGATACATATAGCAGAGGGAGTCTACAGGTTGCAGGTCTCCAGTAACGCTCCCTATCCCTTCGCAGAACACAGTTTGTACCTTTGATTTCTATGTGGATGCGAGCTGTATTTTCCAGTTGGCTCCCGTGTTGCTCTCCTCAGACGGCTGACAGGCTGCAGGTCACTTGTTCCCTTAGACTCATATATGTTGGATCCTCTATAATTTGCTCTTTTAGCTTTCCAAACGGAGGTTAATCAGTTGTGTCATTCCTTCCTGGCAAATGATCTCTGTCACAGAAGCAGCAGAGAAAGTCCCAGCAATCCTCCTGCTCTGCGAGTTTCTGATGGCATCATTGTGAAATCTTAGCGCCCCTCCTGCTGAATATTTAATCTGCTAATTTTGTTTTTATCCTGGCTGGCAGTTTGAGACGACCAGCGACATGAGAGGACTGAACCCAGGAAAATATGAAAAGAGAAGATGAGGTTTCCTGGCACGCTTGTATAAAGAGTGAGCAAAGATCAGCCGAGCATATGTCTGAGCGTCACACACAAATATACCAGGCTGTGTCCTTGGGGGAGAAGGCATGGGTCATTGCGAGGCTATTTATATCTAATATAATACAAAGCATGTTATGTGTTACTTAAATAGAAATTAGGATACCGCCAAGGACCATGACCATACTCCTTAAAGGTTAAAGAGGAAACCTTAAGTAACATAGAAACCTAAAGTCGAAATGTAGGGACATGTGGGCTCTTCCAGCAGTCTGTAGTCATGGCGGTAGGTCTGTGTGTATAATCTTACAAGGCAATGACGCTGCGTGCATTAATATCTAGTGTGAGGTGACTTCAGACTCCAGCAAGCAGGGGCCGCTTGCCAGGTACTCAGCCTAGAAAGCAGATTTCTGCTTGGTAAGGGGACAAGAAGTCAGACAGAGGTCTGCCGTATCGTTTCAGCTTCCAGTACAAGAAGACATCAGAGCCGTGTGTGTTTCATTCAACACATGGAGGTCTGAAATCTTGGTTTGCTAACAGCTCTGATCATTGTGCTCCTGCTCGATATGTAAAGAATGGGCGCTAATGCTGGTTTATTGGCCCTTATGACTGTGATACGCGCTGTCACATGTCAGAACCGCGCACCCGTGCTCCGCCATGTTGCCTTACCGTGTACAGTGTAGTGGTGAAAGGCTTAATAACAAAGTAAAGATTTTGGCAAACCAGCTACTCCCTGTGACGATATAAAGAGCTTTTTTTTATTGAAAAATAAAATGCACACACAAAAGCGTGGTATCATATACAAAGGAAAGTAACGCTGACGCGTTTCAAGCTTGAAAGCTCTCGGTAAATTAAGAGATTGAATCTTTTCCTGGAAGCGAGCGTCCGTCTTGTTGGGGCTTCCTCCTGTTACCATTTTCTAGGAAAATGCACGTAAGGTATTTACTTTCAATGAAGACTTCAGGACACGTTAGCTGACAGAGAAGAACCATCAAGGGAGTGCAGTCAGATGATTGAAACTTAAGTAGAATATCGGCCTGATCTGTGACAGTAGTGAAACACAATCTGTAGCAGTATCGTCAGGTGTAAGAGAAGTTGTAGCTTTCTACCAGTGCTCCTAGACAGCGACAGGGACTCTTTATATGGTCCATTACTAGCACTCATGCTTCTTCTCAGAGGTCACGCTTTTATCTTTATAGAAATCCCTGTGCCTCTGTATAATATTGAAGGTATAGCCCCTAGCCGTCCATGCAGCACTCATCTATGATATGGCATTGTGTGTGTAAACCCTTTCGATGTGTTTTCCTAGGAAGTATGTATACTTATTCCAGAGCTGGTATTTTATATAGTATCTTAACCTCTCTAAAAGTGATTCTGCTCTCATCACCTCCTGAGGTGACTACGTCCCAGCTTCATAGTCGTTACAGTAGAAAAGCTTTTACACTGCCTGAGACTGAACTGAACAGGAGTCGCCCGTGTGTCTTTTAGTTTACCTTGATCATTTACATATATCCGTTTATATTCCTCTTTAGGCTATGTTCACATGGCTTATTTCGGGATGTATTTACGGACGTATTTACTTCCGCAAATACGTCCCGAAATACGTTTCAAATAATGAACAATTAGATTAGCATTGATTCCAATGGGAAAATACGCCTCGTCATTCAAAACAAGGCGTGTTTTCGCGACGTATTTGGGGGCGTAAATACGTCCTTAAATACAATCATAAAATTAAGTCCCCTGTCACTTATTGAGGCGTATTTTGCAACGTAAATCCCCATAGTAAAGAATGGGGAATGTATTTACGACGCGAAATACGTGCCACACGTTGTGACACGTATTTGAAACGTGTTTCGGGGCCTATTTGCGGACGTAAATACGTCCGTAAATACACCCCGAAATAAGCCGTGTGAACATAGCCTTAAGGAACCTCTACTGTTTTTAAGGGCTGAAAGCTGCCGTACATATTATACAATGAACGGCAGAACCCAGCGATACCAGCAGGATCAGCCGACTGATGTGTGTGGTTCTGTTGGAAAGAAGGATAAGGGATGTTGATGTTCAGCTCCTACTTCTTTTTTTTCCCCATAGAGCTAAGTCAGTCCCACAGGGTCTAGAGAAAAAAAGCAGAGTCTTTAGGGAGCAGAAGAGTTTGGAGGGAACAGAGCGTCTGCAGTAGACATAGACTCTGCTCCAGCAGATGATGACAGGGTGGAGAAGGATCTGGCATGTTGAATGTCAGCGACCTTTTTGTTTTCAGTGGAGATCAGCCCATACCAGCAGCGACCTTCTCTTCTTCCCCCATTGGCCAACATGTATACTTGGCCAAGCTGTGCATTCATATGTAGGGAGGAGATGGGAGCAGCTTGCTGACGGCTTTACAAGCTGTTTGTGCACCTCTAGCTGTGTTTGACATTTTCATCCAATGATCAGATGTAATATCTTTTGTTCAGGAATAATTGTTTCTAGAAAGATGCCTGGTGTCACTAATAGTGTATGGCTGAGTCAGTGATATGATCAATCACCAGACAAATGTGATAAGATCAACCGTTCACGTACTGCTATCTGAAAGTTTGTTTCCCTCTTTTCCATTTTGTCCACCTCTTCTGTCTTATGAGCTGGTGCCAAGAAGCTATTGGCATACGCATGATGAGGTGCCACCACTGATAATATAATACACAGTGTATGTTGTGTAACGACAGCGGTAGTCTTCACCCAAACAAATAAATAAATATGAAGCGTCTACAGAGAAGTCTCCAGTCATCTCCTGCTTGTTTCTTTGCAGATTCTTGAAATATTTATGGGCGGCTTTTACTTTGTTTTTATGGCCCTTGTAAGCGGACACCCTCCAAGACATCTCCAAACACAGCTCGGTGCTGGAGCTCAGCAACTTACACACTGGAGCAGATTTTCCAATGATAACTTTGCACACCAGAGGTTTTTGGTGTATTTACGCTTTATCATATGAGCGGCACATCATATTCTGATAATGCAGAGCAGATTTTTTGGGCAGATCTCAACACTGTTTGCTCTGCATCTGATTATTCTCTATAAATATCACTTTTCAGAAGCGTTTTTCCGAGTGAAGGGCTGATCACTAGGGATCTCATTAGAAAAAAAGCAATGACGTGATAGAGTACTGGATGGAAATGGCAAGTTCTCCAGATCAACACCGTTGTAGCAGTTTTCTGCTCTGGTTAGTAGATGGGTTTCTAAGGCGCAGATTTCCATCTCTTAGTATTAGAAGAGTGATTAAATCAGGCAATACCTTTTAGAGGCTGAATTTATTGATGGTCAGTACTAGCTCTCTGTCAGATATGATATTATACAAGAAACTGAAAATTCACAAATTCACGTGTACACATTTTGGGACTACAAAGGATCTCTGACAATAGCAAAATGCAGAGACAGTTAGTTCTCTTGAACACCCTCTATCAAATATACTCAGCCTCCAAAAGGTATCGCCTTCTACTGCTCTCTGTGGCTTATACAGTACACATACAACTAGCATATCTTGCCATGTAATTTAATAGGGCAGATTGAAAGGATATTTTTTAAATAGATTTGTTGTAATGCTATTTTGCAATATTTTACGCAGCCAAGTCCCATGTATTATGACCACAGCTAATATCCAGAGTAAGTAGGTTCACTTTTGTGTTGGAGGGTCTGTTTGGAACTTTTACTGCAGAGGTGAAAATGAACAACTTCAGGTCTGTTTCATAACAGACACCTATGGTGCCCAACAGATCCTATAGATTAAAATGGGTCTGTCAGGTTTCCGCCGTGGTGCTTGTTATTTTGATGGAAAGAATAGCGCATCTTGCGGTGCTATTTTTTCCGTCATTCTAGACAGATTATGTGACAGTAGTTCCTAACAGAACCTCCAACGCATATGTGACCCAGAACAAACAACCAAAAAATGGAGTCATAGCTCAATAAGAAATTACAATATTTTATTAAATCCAAAAATTAAAGAGACAATTACAAAAATAGAAAAAGAGGACAACCAAACATAAGGGGACAGACAATGGTAAGTAGATGTCAAAAGGACACCTATAGGCATAACTTTGAGTATCGATAGTTTACCAGAATAATTATTTCACTGAGATTGTGTGTATGTCTGAACATTAATAATGGGATACAGTGTCCAACGCACAAAATCACAAACCATGAAACTATTAACCGTATCCCAAAGGATATCAATGAGAACATATAAGGCACCCAAACTACTATCCACCAAAAGTACCCCTAACAACATCCACAGAGCCAAGATACTGACAAAACTCCTAACAGAAAGTCATTGAGACTGTCTATAGCCCTGAAAGTAATACATTATTTATCCATTTTATTATTTATTTAATTGTTACATGTATTAGTATTGTATTTGTTATGCACTTTATATATTTTACTTATTTTATGTATAATTTTCATATAATTTGTAATATTATTTAATTTTTATCTATGCGCTTAATATTGGATCTATTATGCACACTATATAATCCACTGTATATTATTTATGCATGTATAACTCCTTTGTCATTTACAATTTCATTATTTTGTGTTATTTTATGCATTAATACTGGGTTTATTATGTATTTTCTTTTTTTCCCACATTTTGTTCACAGTTTAATTAGTATATTTTTCACATATCAGGCAGGGATTTGGCTCTTTATCATTTTAATATGGGGTATGAGTGGTTAACAGCTGCAGGTGCTGTGCGCCTGCGTTGTCCGGAGATCGGACCTCTGCCTTCAGTTCCGGCGTCCATTCAGTGCTCCCCCGCATGACCGGAAATGCGCACTCCGGTTCATGCTCATTGGAGCTGGACTGCAGGAAGTGGGACGAGAGTCCGCTCTGACAGACGGCGCGGATGCCGACGGAGCACGCATGCGATTGGGTTTACTATATCAGGTGACCAGGGATAGCACTACATATAAAGACCAAATGGGCAGTAAATCCATGTCCACTGTAGAAACCATTGCGGCGAAACGCGTCGGGACAGAAAGAAATAATAAATAAAATACATAATACACCCAGTATTACTGCATAGAATAACAAAAAATAATGAAATTGTAAATGACAAAGGAGTTATACATACATAAATAATAAACAGTGGATTATATAGTGTGCATAATAGATCCAATATTAAGTGCATAAATAAAAATAAAATAATATTACAAATTATATGAAAATTTCTACATACATAAAATATGAAAATATATAAAGTGCATAACAAATCCAATATTAATAAATGTAAAAAAAATAAAATAAAAAAATTGGTAAATAATGTATTACTGTCAGTCCTATAGACAGTCTCAATGACTTTTTGTTAGGACTTTTGTCAGTATCTTGGCCCTGTGTGTGCTGTTAGGGGTACTTTTGGTGGATAGTAATTTGAATGCCTTATATGTTCTCATTGATATTCTATGGGATTGAGTCAATAGTTTCATGATTTGTTATTTTGTGTGTTGGACACTGTATCTCATTATTATGTTTAGACATACACACAATCTCCATGAAATAATTATTCTGGTGGCATATCGATATTCTAAGTTATGCATGTAGGTGTCCTTTTGACATCTTCTTACCCTTGTCTGTCCCCTTTTGTTTGGTTGTCCTCTTTTTCTGTTTTTGTAATTGTCTTTTTCATTTTTGGATTTAATAAAATATTATTTTTTATTGAAATATTACTCCATTTTTTTGGTTGATTATTATGATTAGGGGAGTTTTTCTGGTTAGTAAAATAGGAATTTTTGGAGCTATTTCTATAGGATGCATATGTGAACCAGGACTAACAGCAGAGGCAGCAAGTGACTCAAGAAGGTCCTGGTGCCTGGAGCCATGCTGACTGCATCCCACAGCTTCTGGAGGGTCAGTAGAGCCAATAACATCATCCAGGGGCCTACACATGCTCACTTAGGGCCACATGTATGAACGGGCTTTTCGCCTGTTTTTTGGCGTATACTGCGCCTCCCAGCCCGAATGCCGCTGTCGGACGCAGGGATTCAGTGTTAGGCGCAGTGTTCGCCACTTTCAGCTGCGCCCCGCATGAAGGGGCGGGCAGTGGACGCGGTGTGGGCGTTCCGGGGCGGGACGCGGCGTGCTCGAAAACTTCGAGGCATGTACGATGGTGAGTCGGCAAAGCGAGGCGCAGTGCAGCGCTTCGCTGCGTCCGACAGGCAGACCAGTTTTTTTTGGTCAAATCCTCCACAGGGGCAACGTGAAGCAGGATCGGAACATCGAGGAAACAGATAGAAGATCGCGACAGAAATCTACGGCGCCCCCCGTCCTCCGTTCGGCAGAGTATATTCAGAAAAAATCGCCTTTAATAAGGCGGAAAACAGTGTCAGAAAAGACTGAACGTAAAAATAACATATAAAAAAAAATAATCACTTTCCAAAACTCAAAGAACGGCGCAATATCAAGAATTATGATATTGGAAATTGGTCAATTCTCCTCCATAGGTTCGAATGGGACATTGTCGCTCCTATTCTGATTGGCTGGTTTATGCCGACCAATGAGAATAGCTTAAACAATTTGAATTACTGTATTTCCCGGCGATTCTCTCTATTGCAATTCCCTATGTAGCGCCGGTCTCGGCGACAAACGCGTTGTTCGGGTTTTTAACTGCTTTATTTGTAAAGAAGGGTTCTGCTCTTTATCTGATAATGTTTTACACTTAATAAAAATGATTTTTTAATTAATACTTCATGCCGCACGGCGCTGAGTGCCGAGATTTCAGAGCGCCCATCTCTCCATAGACTATAATGGGAGAAGTAGCTCGCGCTCTGATTGGCTGGGATAGCCAAGCCACCGCTAGCTCAGCCAATCAGCTCTTTTCTGTCTTTTTACTGTATTTTGAATTATCCCGCCGTGGATTCTGATTGGTCTAAACTTCTCCATAGACTAGAATGGGTCTTTGTCGCTCCTTTTCTGATTGGTCAATAATTCTCCATAGGCTAGAATGGTTCTCTGTCGCTCCTATTCTGATTGACTGAGCTAGCCAAGTCCCCGGTAGCTTAACCAATCAGCTCTTTTCAGCATTTTTACAGTATTTTGAACTATCCCGCCATGGATTGTGATTGGTCTAAACTTCCCCATAGGTTTTAATGGTTCACTGTCGCTCCTATTCTGATTGGCCGGTTTATGCCGACCAATCAGAATAGCTTACTGATTTTGAATTACTGTATTTCCCAGCAATTTCCAATATCCTAATTCTTGAATTAGGATATTGGAAAGTGATTTTGTTTTATGTATTTTTAATTTTTTAGGTTTCAGCTCTTTTCCTGAGAATGTTGAACGCCTTTATAAAGGCGATTTTTGATTCATACTCCGCACCGACATCTGGAATGATTTCTCGCTGTTCCAGCCTGTCTAGCATCGGAACTGTTTTTCGGCGCAGCCCCGCACGGCGCCTAAGTCCCGCACTGGGCAATACACTACGTGGAAATCCCTAAAGAAGCATTTATGCTATCTATCATACATGAAAAAACTTTGAGACTCTCGGTTCACATATTTGAAACAAAAAAATGTTTAAGCTGCCCACGACTTTCAACGTGATCTCAAAAAACGGGCCCGTCCTATCCTATCTTTACCCCTCAATCGAGCCAAACAGGCCTCCCGCTGGGTCAAACCGACCTCCATTATTCAAGAGAAAAAATAAAAAACACCCAACCTGCAAGCTGCCCTTCTTATGACAGCCTGTGAGAGTGGACGGGGACAGAAACACAAAATGGAAGCACCCTTTCCTTCCCATATAGGTTAAAATCAATGTAACACCAAGTATAACGTATGTTTCTGCACACAAAAACATTTCTGAAAAAAACGTATGCAAACCTGGTGCCACTGGCAGGGCTGCGGCACACATGTAATTATAACATGTACGCCCCACAGACCGCCGCCACGGCACACTTCTGCAAAAAGGGGGCAATACACTACGTGGAAATCCCCAAAGAATCATTTATGCTCTCTATCATACATGAAAAAACTTTTAGCCTCACGTTTCACATATTTTGATCAACAGATGTTTTTTAAACTGCCCCCCGACTTTCAACGTGATCCTCAAAATCGGCAGTCCATCCTATCTTTACCTCTCAAACAGCCAATCAGGCTCCCGCTGGTCAACCGACCTCCATATCAGAGAGAAAAATAAAAACACCCACCCTGCAAGCTCCCTTCTTAGACAGCCTTGAGGTGGGCGGGGACAGAAACACAAAAGGGAGCACCCTTCCGTTCCCATTTTAAAGGTAAAAAAAAACAATGGGCACCAAAGTATAACGTATTGTTTTCTGCACACAAAAACATTTCGAAAAAACCCCTATGCAAACCTGGGTGCCACTGGCAGGGCTGCGGCACACATGAATTATACATGTAAAGCACACAGACCCCCGCCCCGCGGCAAAAACTTTTGCAAAAAGGGCAATACACTACGTGGAAATCCCTAAAGAAGCATTATGCTATCTATCATACATGAAAAAACTTTGAGACTCTCGTTCACATATTTTGATCAAAAGATGTTTAAGCTGCCCACGACTTCAACGGATCTCAAAAATCGGGCAGTCCTATCCTATCTTTAAACCCCTCAATCGAGCCAATCAGGGCCTCTCGCTGGGTCAACCAACCTCCATTATTCAGAGAGAAAAAAAAAAAAAACACCCAACCTGCAAGCTGCCCCTTTTTATGACAGCCTGAGAGTGGGCGGGGACAGAAACACAAAATGGAAGCACCCTTTCCTTCCCATATAGGGTTTAAAATCAATGTACACCAAGTATAACGTATGTTTCTGCACACAAAAACATTTCTGATTGGTCAATAATTCTCCATAGGCTAGAATGGGTCTTTGTTGCTCCTATTCTGATTGGTCAATAATTCTCCATAGGCTAGAATGGTTCTCTGTCGCTCCTATTCTGATTGACTGAGCTAGCCAAGTCCCCGGTAGCTTAACCAATCAGCCTTTTTCAGCATTTTTACAGTATTTGAACTAACCCGCCATGGATTCTGATTGGTCTAAACTTCCCCATAGGTTTTAAAAGGTTCACTGTCCCCTCCTATTCTGATTGGCCGGTTTATGCCGACCAATCAGAAGAGCTTTCTGATTTTGAATTACTGTATTTCCCAGCAATTTCCAATATCCTAATTCTTGTATTTGGATATTGGAAAGTGATTTTGTTTTATGGATTTTTAATTTTTTAGGTTTCATATCTTTTCCTGAGAATGTTTAACTAATTTATAAAGTTTTGATTCATACTCAGCACCGACATCTGGAATGGGTTTCTCGCTGTTCCAGCCTGTCTAGCATCGGAACTGTTTTTCGGCGCAGCCCCGCACGGCGCCTAAGTCCCGCACTGCGCCCATGTTCCCGCACTGTGCCCCACACACACTGGCGAGGCGCAGGGAACTTTTCCCCGCATGTATGAGTGCGCTACCTCCAGCGGCGAATCATAGGCGCAGCGCCGCACTGCGCCTCGGTCCCCGCACTGCGCCTAACACACTGGCCAGGCGTGGCGGACTTTACATTGTATGTATGAGCGCGCCCCGGCCCCGACATAAATCAGGCGCAGATTCCGCCGGAAAACTAGCGGAAAGGTGCGCCCCGACCCGTCGGGATTCATACATGTGGCCCTTAGTGTCTGGGGAGTTAGAAGGCAAGGGTAGTACTTGGAAGTCTTGGTCCTGCTCTTCCAATCATTGTTGGCCATTTCTGGCCGTCTGACATGTCGCATTGTCTTGCTGAAAGATCCCTTCCGCCCGAGAGTAGACAATCAGCAGGTTTGGGTGTACGAGATCTGCCACAAGGGATTCATATCCCAATTTATATAACTTTCCGAATTTTCTATTGATATCACCAATTTCTTAACTGTGTTTTCTCAGGTTTTTTCCTTTTGTAGAAGAGTTGAGTTGCAAACATTTTTCTCCTGGAGAAAAACTGCCTGAAGATAAGTTTCCTTACACCACCTGGATCTTTTTGATGAGAATTCGCACCGTTCCTGAGCTGCATCAGATGCATCTAAATAGTCGATAGCTCAATATCTGCAAAGTGACACGCCAAAGCCTGGCAGCAGACGATGACTGATGGGTTTGTCTTTTGGAAGAGACTTTGGTTTGGCTAATATCAGAAAGTTTTCTGTCAGAAAGTGAATTGAAATATTTCTAATTTATGAAAATATTGATACATGATGTAATACCAAATACAGATACTATTCTCTCATTCAAGACTATGGAGATGGTAGATGCTTCTTTCTTGCTATAGTATATCCCAGAGGGCCAGTGGCGGTACGACATAGTACCTCTTGGATCCCAATGATATGGTATGTCCCAGAGGACCAGGAGGGAATCCAGTGTAGGACCCTCTGATCCCTATGCTATGGTATATCTTAGAATACCAGGAGGGGATCCAGTGTTAGGACCACCTGATCCCTATGCTAGGTATATCTTAGAAACCAGGAGGGATCCAGTGTTAGGACCCTCTAATCCCTATGCTATGTTATATCTTAGAATTCTAGATGGGGATCCAGTGTTAGGACCCTCTGATCCCTATGCTATGGTATATTTTAGAATACCAGGAGGGGATCCAGTGTTAGGACCTTCTGATCCCTATGCTATGGTATATCAAAGTATACAAGGAGGGGATCCAGTGTTAGGACCCTCTAATCCCTATGCTATGATATATCAAAGAATACCAGGAGGGGTTCCAGTGTTAGGACCCTCTAATCCCTATGCTATGATATATCTTAGAATTCTAGAAGGGGATCCAGTGTTAGGACCCTCTGATCCCTATGCTATGATATATCTTAGAATTCTAGAAGGGGATCCAGTGTTAGGACCCTCTGATCCCTATGCTATGGTATATCTTAGAATTCTAGGAGGGGTTCCAGTGTTAGGACCTTCTGATCCCTATGCTATGGTATACCAGGAAGGGTTCCAGTGTTAGGACCTTCTGATCCCTATGCTATGGTATATCCCAGAGGACCAGGAGGGGATCCAGTGTTAGGACAATCTGATCCCTATGCTATGATATATCTTAGAATTCTAGGAGGGGATCCAGTGTTAGGACCCTCTAATCCCTATGCTATGGTATATCCCAGTGGACCAGGAGGGGTTCCAGTGTTAGGACCCTCTGATCCCTATGCTATGGTATATCCCAGTGGACCAGGAGGGGTTCCAGTTGTAGGATCCTCTGGTCCCTATACTATGGTATATCTTAGAATAACAGGAGGGATCCAGTGTCAGGACCCTCTGATCCCTATTCTATGGTATCTCCTTAAGGACCAGGTGGGGTATCAGAGATAAGACCCTTCTGATCTGAATGATCTGGCATATTTTAGTGATAACCCATAACATTCAGTGATTAAAACCCTTCTTTAACTTGTTAATAATTGCAAAGACTTCACATTGTATCATTAGGAAATCTTGATGCTTACCCCTTAGTGATGCGGGCAGTGATGTCTAGGTTGTAGCTCTGGATAGTGGGCGAGTGAAGTAAAATGTAATGGTCGTTCCCCGTCCTGTGCAGTGCGGCCCCCACAGCTCTGCTGCCTCTGTCCCAAGGATCAGCTTTATGCATTTACTGGATGCTGATGAGTGCCAGAAAGAGCTCGCATGAGACATCTGGAAAGCAGGCTTCATGCTGAGACAGACATGCTACACCTATAAGCCATTAATACTTAATGTACTCTGCCCTTACTGAAAGGGGAAGAAATGCATAGGTACTGCTCCGAGATTCAGTGATGTGCGACCTGACACAAGATGTTCTCAGCCCCAACCGTCTGCTGTAAACCCTCAACCCAGAGTGATCTCTGACCGCAGACTCTTCTAGTCAGCGGCCATGTATAAGGAAACACAGCATTATATACAAGTGATCTGTCTGGTGTTTCTTCTCGGTGACATTCCTCGTTTTAGACCTGGACGTCAACGTGATCTTAAAGTCAAAGCAATGAAATACAATTAGTATAGTTTGGCTCACTTCCACTGATTTGCGCTGCTTATTTAGAGTCCTGAATTTGACTCCTGTGCACGAATATCCCGCCGGCCTGCAGTGTTTTTCATGAAGAATTGCAAAATCCAGGACTTGGAATAAATTAAAATCCTTGGGCTACATGTCCCATTTTGCACCACAAAAACTGTTGATGCCCTATCCTCTATATAAATGAACTGCCCTGTGCCAAAACTAGGCGCATTTTACACCATGCATGATAAATTTGAGTAGGCCTAAATTAGACTCATCAAATATGCTAGCAATCATATGCTGTGCACCTAAGTTAGGCGCATCAATTATGCTATGCAAGGTGTACCAGACGATAGATTTTTGACAGGTTCATTTATTCAGGTGCACTATACACTCATTTATGGCCACATGTATGAAAACTGTCTAGGTCTAAAACTCACTTTGTTGCCTATAGCAACTGATCAGAGCACCCCTCTCATTTCATATAGTGCTCTGGAAAGAAAGGTGCGCTCTGATTGGTTGTTATGAGCTCTGACAGTTTTCATACATGTCACCCTTAATGCGCCTTAAAACTGGAGTGGAGGCGCCTGTTTTCTGACATGTCGCTCCTTGTCTTTATTTTTCTGTTTTAAAATGTAACAATGGACAGGCAATTACACGCTTACGCTTTTCAAACTGTGTTTGGTTAAGAGTGCTTTCACACGGTGTGTTTTTGCCGCGATATTTGCTGCGATTTTTCTGCAGGAAGACGCAGCAATTAATGCTGTACATTGCTGCAGAAAAATCGCAGCAAATATCGCGGCAAAAAACGTGAAAAACACACCATGTAAAAGCACTCTAATGTTCACAGCGTAAAGAACCACGCTTGTACACCATATTATAACCCTTCACAAACCAATCACAGTGGTTACATACTGCATACCGTGTATCCAATCCTAACACTGGTCGTGGTTTCTCCCATTAACACCGTATTGTAAAATCACTTTAAGATAAGGGTTTTAATACATTGGGTTTTAACATGGTGTATAAGGGCAGTTCTTTATGCTGTAAACAAGAACCAAACACGGTTTGAAACGCGTAAGCTTGTGATTGCCTATGCATTGTCCCATTTTAAATGGAAGCATAAAGACAAGGATTTTAATTTATTCCCAGTGCTGGATTTTGCAATATTCCATGTAAAAACCCCACAGTGTGGCGGGATATCCATGCACAGGAGTCAAATTCAGGATTCCAAATAAGCAGCCAAACTATACTATTTGTATATCATTGCTATAACTTTAAGATCACCTTGGTACTCAGCTCTAAAACAAGGAATGTCACCGACAACAAACACCAGACAGATCATCTTTATATCTTGGTTTGCTTTCTGATAAATATAACTTTTTATTTTACAGAGTCACCTAGTTGGACTCATGTTGGTTTGGAGGTGTAGCTCTCGGTGTAGTTGTCCCACATGCAGGAAGCCCCCTAGACAGGCTTGTTTTTCACAGAATCCTGTCACAGCCGGGGGCCTTGGACCCATCATATGATTTCTCAGAGGCAAATACTGCTACCATATGATTTTGTGAATTGTTACGCTCGTCAGGTTCAACATAATGTCAGAAAATTAACAAGTTTTGGAGGTCTTAGTGCAACATAGTGATCGACTTCTCTGCACATCTGGGCTTTACCTCGTATCTTTTTAGGCTTCTTATACACCTAAAGGCAAGATTCAGTAATCAACATGGCTAAACAAAGTAGCATGGCTAAGCCCCAATTGGTGTGGCTTATTGCAAATGGGCTTTCCAATGCATCCCATAACACCAACATCTGTAGGAACAATCATTCTAGATAAAGGGTCCTACTTTGGCCGGTCGTATCTTTTTATAGAGGTACAAATCAACACTTCTGTCATATCTCTCCGTGCAAACCTTGCAGTGCTGATGGGAATGGAATTGAGTGGCCTCATGAACAATCAAGTTATGAACATTTAGGTGTCTGTGTATCCCCCAATTATTGGGCAGAGCTTGATGAGGTAGGGTCCGTGCTGCAGCCACGTGTGGACAAAACCAGGTCCTCATGTGGTGGCCAATTATTGCGTAATTGTGCATTTAAAAGTGGCATTACCAGCAAAAATGTGCAGTGACCTCACATCTGTGTTGGAATGTACTGTATTACAGGATTATGTGTCACTATAATGTGTATTTGTAGCTGCAATGTAAATTGCGTCTGTACTGTTGTATCTGCAACCACTTATATACTACAAGCAATATCTGTGCATTTCATGCATGTTATATATCGGAGGATAATTACAATGATTCAATATTATTTTTTTTTTTTAGATTTTATATAAACGTATCATAGCTCTGATATGCTAGCTCCAGATTCATGATTGCTGAATTGCCAGTTTGGTATAAAAGGATTTCCGCCCATAGGTGTTACATTAAAAAAGGGGAAGGACCACCAAAATGTGGCGACGTTACCAAGTCAGAATGAGTGAACCAATGCTTAGGGCATGGCTGTAACTATAGCAGTAGCAGCCATAGCAGCTGCTATGGGGCCAAAGGTAGAAAGTGCCCAGTGGGGTGCAAGTCGATTGCAGGTTGTTGTAGGCACTCCGGTGGTGGGTGAGTTTGTATGTGCCGGTATTGTTTATACCTTGTACTATTGTTACTTATGCTGCTGTTTCAGTTTCCTATCCTTTGTTGGTGATGGCCCATCTTATTTTGCTATGGGGCCCCATGAAATCTAGTTACACATCTACGCCATAGAACTTGTAAGAGATTGTTCTTCACTATGATGTATTGGATACAATAATGATACTTTGTACATTTTTAAGAAAAGATGAAGGTGGCAGAGTTGTGATGTAAAACATGGTTGTGCATGTTTTTTATTGTTGGGGTTCTTCTGTGCATATTATTTACAGGAAAGTCTTGGTGAATTGAGTAACGTCCTCACTACTGTGTAATTCAGAAGATGAATAGCACTTGGTGGTATGTTGCATATGTCCTCAGACTCCTCACCACAGTGGTATCCGGGCTTCAAATTTTTAGACACCTCGCTGTTGAAGGTGACATAGCTGACGACCTGCTGTCTATAACTCAACTTCTTCTAGAGAGAGACATGACTCAGGTCTTTTGTCTATGATCCTCTATGTGCAATATGTTGTTTATAATACATATCTTGTGAGACTGACAGATGTTAATTGTCAGGAACATTTAACCAGCTGGAAACATACAGGAATTGGGCGCATGCCTCTAGGGGCTGTATATGAAATTAACTTTATTATACAAAAATACAGGAAGACAAAATAAAAAACACAAATAGCTTATTGTTGATCAGATAGTAGAGATGCAATGATACAAGTGAAAATGTTTACACTACCTGAAAGAAAAGAATGGAGGCTCCGACGACTCCTTTCATTTGCAAGCTTTATACATAGCGGACCCCTGTCATATCAGGGACCCATGTTTTTATTATATTAACATCATTGGTTAATGCTTAAAATACTTAAAGCCTGAAAAACCTTCTGAAGCTTTTATGTCTGGCATCCAGCTCTGCACTGGGTTATAGTATCATGTCTTCAGATGCTAGGATCCAGTTATAGACTCTTCATTACGCGGCCCAGCGATTATAACCAGTGCTCGGGTATATAAATACAGCTATTGTCTGCTGAATAGGTACAGATGGGTTGAGAACACTTCAAGAGCCCTTCACGTTTCATAATGATGTATAAAGATAGTTATTCCCCAGAACACATTGTTACTTAGGGACAAGCGAACGCCATGACCTGAGATGTAAGCTTTGTGCAAAATGGGATGTCCACTTCTCTTCATGAATTCTCAGTCTCTGAGATAAACAACTCCTTATACAGAGGAGGGAATCTCTCCCAGGCAATACTTGGGTACATCTGTCTGAAAATGTTCAGCTTTTCCAGGTGCAGCTGGCAAATGCTGGAGAGTGTCTCTTTTTCTGGAAGCTGAATATAGGGGAATAACAATAAGAATTATGAAAAACCAACTTTTTCTACAGAAGAAATAAACATAAGGTAGATGCGAAGGTTATACAGGGCTGCAGTCTGTATGCATTTGCAATGAGCAAGTAATTGCAGCATTAACTGCAATAATGAGAGTTACGCCCCAAGCTCAAATCTCACGAAGAGGAGACGTGTGAGGATTATATAGAGCTGTGGTCACATGACGGAGACGTGTGAGGATTATATAGAGCTGTGGTCACATGAAGGAGACGTGTGAGGATTATATAGAGCTGTGGTCACATGAAGGAGACGTGTGAGGATTATATAGAGCTGTGGTGACCTGAAGAAGAAGAGGAGACGTGTGAGTATTATATAGAGCTGTGGTGACCTGAAGAAGAGGAGACGTGTGAGGATTATATAGAGCTGTGGTGACCTGAAGAGGAGACGTGTGAGGATTATATAGAGCTGCGGTGACCTGAAGAAGAGGAGACGTGTGAGGATTATATAGAGCTGTGGTGACCTGAAGAAGAGGAGACGTGTGAGGATTATATAGAGCTGTGGTGACCTGAGGAGGAGACGTGTGAGGATTATATAGAACTACTGTGACCTGAAGAAGAGGGGACGTGTGAGGATTATAGAGCTGTGGTGACCTGAAGAAGAGGAGACGTGTGAGGATTATATAGAACTACTGTGACCTGAAGAAGAGGGGACGTGTAAGGATTATATAGAGCTGTGGTGACCTGAAGAAGAGTAGACGTGTGAGGATTATATAGAGCTGTGGTGACCTGAAGAAGAGTAGACGTGTGAGGATTATATAGAGCTGTGGTGACCTCAGGAGGAGACATGTGAGGATTATATAGAGCTGTTGTGACATGAAGAAGAGGAGACGTATGAGGATTATATAGAGCTGTGGTGACCTGAAGAAGAGGAGACGTGTGAGGATTATATAGAGCTGTGGTGACCTGAAGAAGAGGAGACGTGTGAGGATTATATAGAGCTGTGGTGACCTGAGGAGGAGACGTGTGAGGATTATATAGAGCTGTGGTGACCTGAGGAGGAGACGTGTGAGGATTATATAGAGCTGTGGTGACCTGAAGAAGAGGAGACGTGTGAGGATTATATAGAGCTGTGGTGACCTGAAGAAGAGGAGACGTGTGAGGATTATATAGAGCTGTGGTGACCTGAAGAAGAGGAGATGTGTGAGGATTATATAGAGCTGTGGTGACCTGAAGAAGAGGAGATGTGTGAGGATTATATAGAGCTGTGGTGACCTGAAGAAGAGGAGGTGTGTGAGGATTATATAGAGCTGTGGTGACCTGAGGAGGAGACGTGTGAGGATTATATAGAGCTGTGGTGACCTGAAGAAGAGGAGACGTGTGAGGATTATATAGAGCTGTGGTGACCTGAAGAAGAGGAGGAGACGTGTGAGGATTATATAGAGCTGTGGTGACCTGAAGAAGAGGAGACGTGTGAGGATTATATAGAGCTGTGGTGACCTGAGGAGGAGACGTGTGAGGATTATATAGAGCTGTGGTGACCTGAGGAGGAGACGTGTGAGGATTATATAGAGCTGTGGTGACCTGAGGAGGAGACGTGTGAGGATTATATAGAGCTGTGGTGACCTGAGGAGGAGACGTGTGAGGATTATATAGAGCTGTGGTGACCTGAAGAAGAAGAGGAGACGTGTGAGGATTATATAGAGCTGTGGTGACCTGAAGAAGAGGAGACGTGTGAGGATTATATAGAGCTGTGGTGACCTGAAGAAGAGGAGGAGACGTGTGAGGATTATATAGAGCTGTGGTGACCTGAAGAAGAGGAGATGTGTGAGGATTATATAGAGCTGTGGTGACCTGAAGAAGAGGAGGAGACGTGTGAGGATTATATAGAACTGTGGTGACCTGAAGAAAGAGGAGACGTGTGAGGATTATATAGACTGTGGTGTCCTGAAGAAGATGAGGAGACGTGTGAGGATTATATAGAGCTGTGGTGACCTGAAGAGGAGATGTGTGAGGATTATATAGAACTTGCATATTGTCATCTAACCTTCATTAAAATAAACTCTCGATGTGTCCTCCGCAGTAAGTGTCTGAAGGCCAAGTGTATCTTTTTGGACAGAGAATCTACTTTGTGCTTCTCTTGAAGCCAGGGAAGACCTGAGGAAAGTCAAATTATACAAGGAGCAGCACAGTTTTGATTATTCAACAGCTGGAGAAAGCTAAAATCAGGGCGTCATACAGAAGATGTGCAGCACAATTGTAACATGCAGATACAAATGAGACCTGTGGATTGTTGGTAGAACGGTGAGATTTTTTCCTCTTTCTTATAGGATATTACAATTCTCTACCAACCATAAATTCTTGTGATCTCCACAAACACTACGGCCCAGATGCATGAAAAAAGTGTCCAAGTGAAAAGTGTCTTAGGCAGTGTTGCGCCAAATTAGAGTTCATGTTTGAAAAGTGGCGCAAGCAAAAGTTTTATCGGACAGGCTCATTCTTTTTTTCCCCAGTGCTTTATGGATATGGTGCACGTCATTATTACTGTCTTAAACGATGTCAGAAAACTGGTGCAGTAACTTTCGTAGATCTGGGCCCTGGTGTCTATAAGGGAATACTAGCATTGTCATCAGGATCTGCTTTTTATTATCGGCACAGCGTATGATCAAGACCTTGGAGTGTTTCCATATAATCTGTATGAGGCAGACAGTACTTGATACACTGAAATTGATGAACATATGACTTACTGGGGTCGAGAAGGGTCATGGCGCTGAAGAAGGCCAATTCATGTTCAGTGAGGTTGAGCGCACAGAGTGACTGGCAGAAGTCAAACATGGAACTGATGAGGTCGCTGCACCCTGAAAAAGTAACAGCATTCAGTGCATTGTCTTGTACTCTAGATTTTCTGGCAGAGTTGTTAAACCCTTAGGCTAGATCCACACAGCATTGGACAAAAAACGGCGGAAGTCAACCATTATTTCCCACTGCACAACTGTGGTTTTTGTCACTGTATTTGCAAAAAACACGGTCAGTTCTCGTTCTTGTTCCTAAATCCGCCGGCACTATAAAATGATCTTAAGAAAAACGACCTGTGTAGATGTGTAGACTACAGATAATTTTTTTTATATTAAATTCCTTTGTCTGGATAAATGTTTGAATTTTAAGCCGTTTCAAAATACTAAAAAGGACGACAATCCGAACATTTTCGTGTGCTGTGTAGATATAGCCTTCTTGTTATGTGGTCTACTATTGTGATGCAGCTGCAAGGAATTTAACACAAACCGCCATAGGAGTACGTTGCAGCAATATTGCAGGCACAGGAGCTGTGCCAACATCACACAGCTCTCTGATTCCGGCTGCTTAACCCCTTAAATGTCACTTCCATAGAGCAGAATGGAGAACACAGCACTCCCTTGTAATATGAACTCCCATAGACCAGAATGGAGAACACAGCGCTCCCCTGTACTGGGAACTCCCATAGAGCACAATGCAGAACACAGCGCTCCCCCTGTACTGGGAACTCCACAGTAGAACAGAATGGAGCACACAGCGCTCCCCCTATACTGGGAACTCCCATAGAGGAGAATGGTGAACACAGCGCTCAGCTGCACTGGGACCTCCCGTAGAACAGAATGGAGGACACGGCGCTCCCCCTATACTGGGAACTCCCGTAGAGGAGAATGGAGAACACAGCGCTCCCCTGTACTGGGAACTCCCATAGAACAGAATGGAGAACACAACACTCCCCTGTACTGGGAACGCCCATAGAACACAATACAGTCATGGCCAAAAGTTTTGAGAATGATACAAATGTTCATTTTTACAAAGTCTACGCATCAGGTTTTATAATGCCAATTTGCATATACTCCAGAATGTTATAAAGAGTGATCAGCTTAACAGCAATTAATTGCAAAGTCAATAGTTGCCTAGAAAATGAACTTTTTCCCCCAAAACACATTTCACTTCATTGCAGGCCTGCCTTAAAAGGAGCAGCTAACATCTGTTTCAGTGATTGCTCCATTTACACAGGTGGTGGGTTGTTGATGAGGACAAGGGCTGGAGATCAATCTGTCATGATTAAGTAAGAATCACACCACCTTTAAAAGGAGGCTGGTGCTTGGCATCATTGTTTCTCTTCTGTTAACCATGGTTATCTCTAAAGAAACATGTGCAGTCATCATTGCACTGCACAAAAACTGGCCTAACAGGGAAGAGTATCGCAGCTATAAAGATTGCACCTCAGTCAGCAATGCTATCGCATCAATCAAGGAATTCAAGGAGAGAGGTTCCATTGTTGCCAAAAAGGCTCCAGGGCGCCCAAGAAAGACCAGCAAGCGCCAGGACCGTCTCTTAAAAATGTTTTTTAGTTTTGGGGTTCCCGGGGTACCAGGCATGCAGAGCTTGCTCGGAAGGGGAAAAGGGAGGTTGGGGAGGGGGAACTCACGCATGTGGGGGGGCGGGGGACCTTTTTAGCAAGGCCGGGGTTTCAAGGAGGGGGAAACAAAGAAACCCCTTTCTCCACCCCCGAAAAAAAAAATCAGGGACAACGAAATTTTGCCAAAAGGGACAGGGGGTTTGGAAATTTCTGAGGGCTTGGGGAAAAAAATCATTTTCCCCTGATGAACCCCTTTCCAATGTTTGGAACAAATGGAAAAAGCTTTGTTTTGGAGAAGACAAAGGGGAGCGAAAACCCCAGTCCCGTCCAAAGCCAACTGTAAAGCATCCAGAAAAACCCTTTTATTTTTGTGGGGTTTTCTTTTCACCAAGGGAATCGTCACCAAAAAGTCCCTTTCCTTAAAAAACACAACCAGAAAAAAGAATTGGGACCAAAAAAACCTCCAAACAACTTCTCCCCAAACCTTTTCCCCGAGCAGTTTGGTGAAACAACAATTGCCCTTTTTTCCAAACAAAAGGGTTGGGAAAAAAACACCCTTTCCATTTAAAGGCCCAAAGGTATAACCAAAAAGGCCAGGGAAAAAAACATAGAGAATTTTGGGTTCCCCTTGGGGGGTTTTAAAACCCCCCCCAGATTCCCCTTTAAACCCCGAGAATTTTTGGTCAATCTCAAGAGACGGGGGGGACAAAAAAAAACCAACAAATTGTGGGCAAAAAAGGGAAAGGGAAAGGGTTGTTGCAAGAAAGGACGGGAAACGGGCAGGAAATTTTTTCCAAGTTTATTTTTTAAGCATGCCATGGAGAAATTGCAGAGGGCCTAAGAAGAAGGGGTTTAACAAAAGCAAATATTAAAATTTCTGGGTTAACTTTATTCTGGGAAAGGTCAATAAAACTTTTTTTTTAAATCATAATTTTGGGTTGCCCCCTTTTTCCCTTTTTAATTTCTGAAAAAATGAAAAAAAACAATTTTGGAAAAAACAAACCATTAAAAAAAACAAAATTGAGGTTTTTAACAATTTTTTTTTTTTTTTCAAAAGGGGAAAAAAATTTTTAAAAAAAATTTTTGTTTATTCCCCAAAACGGTTTTGGGGCCCTGGGCTGAAAAAAGTGAGTATTGAATGCCCCTAAAGTAAGTTTTCTTTTAACAACCCTTTTTAAAATTTTTAGAAAATTTAAAAAATTATTTTTTTTCTTGACCGCAGGAAAAAAAACAAAGTCCGTGTCTTAAAAGGGGAATTTTCCCCTTAAACCCATTTAGTTTGGGAAAAGCTCCACTGCGCTTAAAATTTCCCTCAAAAAAAAACGGTGTTGTTTATAGCAGTTTTAAAAGGGCCCCAAATCATCCTGATCAACAGCAGCTTTCCCCGCAACCTTTTTAAAAAAAGAGGACCAAGGTACCCAGTTTTGGGTTTGGGGGGTGGTCCCTGGAGCTGCTTAATAACACAAAAAGCCCGTTTTTTTGCCCAACCCTTTTAAAGAATTTTTACCCCACGTTTAACCCCTTTTATTCAAAGGCCAACTGATCGTTTTTGGAATCCCGGGGCCCTTAAAAACCCGCGAGATTTTCCTTTTAAGCAAAACCCCCCAATAAAACTGGGAAAGGCCCTCTGTTAATGTTTAAGCCCAGCGTTTTCCCACATCTGGTCCTTTTTCGCATAGGGGGGAGACAGGGAGCTTTTGGTTTTTAAAATTTTTGAAAAGTTTTTAAAAACAAGGTTTTAATCCTTGTTTAAAATTTTAACCTTTAAAAACCCCTTATCCCCCCCGGGGCATTTTCCCTTTCTGGGGGAAGCCTTCTGCCCAAAATCTTCAGGGGTGAATTTTTCTTTCCCACCCCCAGGGATCCCCGGCCCAAGGTTCCCTTTACGATCGGCACGGGGCCCCTTTTTGGTGGGGCAAAAAAACCCCCATTCTTTCAGGGGTTAAAAAACCCCTTAAAGGGTTCCAAAAAAATACCCCAAAACCAACGGTTTAAAAAAAAATAAAAAAGGGGGATGGGGAAAACCGCCATTGTTTCCCCTTTTTAAAAGGTTTTGGGCATCCCAACTCTGTAAGTGAAACCATGCACTCAGGAGGGAGACAGCTTTCTGAAATTGAGGCTTTCAATAAAATTCCCAATTGTGAAAAATATTCGGCCCCGGTTTCCCTTCTCCCGATGCCTTTTTCTTATTTAAAGAAGAAGGCCTTTTTCCTAATTGCTGGGTTCCACCCGGTGTCTTTTCTTGGGTGTTTAAACACATAGGGTTTTTCCCTCGCAGCCATCCCTCGGATTTCCGGGGGGCAAAAAGGGTTGGGGGCAGGGGATTTATTTAAAGGTTGGTTACCACGGCGGGGGTTGTAGGGGGAAACAGTTTTGGGTTCCCCCCAAAAAAGGAACGGTTTTTCAGCCCCTGAGCAGAACTTCCCCCCGACTTTCCCAGATTTTCTGTCCCTTTGGGCCCCCTTTTTAAATTTTTTTCTTCAACCTTCAGCCTTTGGGGAAAAAATACCCCTTGTTTTTTTAAAACAAAATTCCGAAAAATTGACAGCCCGAAAAAAACAAGTTCGTATGGTTTTTAATTTTTCCCGTTCATTTTTTTGGCAAAGGGAAAACCAAAATAAAACACACGGAAAACCCAAAAAAACAGCACATACCCAATTTTGGGTAAGGTTTGGAGAGAAATTGGGAGACCATTGAAAAAAAATGTCATTTCAATTATACATTACAAAGCCCAAAGGGAAAAGAAAACAGAAAGATTTAGACGTCTTTAAAAATCACGAACCCTGCCCAGGGAAAAGAAAAATCAAATTTCATTTTTGAGATCCTTTCCAAAGCCAAAGACAGCAACCGAAAAGAACACATATAAAAAAGATCCTATTTATCCTAGACAAAAGGCCCCCTAGATGGAAAAGGGGGTAACTGTAGAGAACTCACCCAAACTTTAGACATGCCCAGGAAAAGGTATCAGAAACAAATTTAAAAGATTTTAAACCAACTTGGGGAACCAAAACCAAGAATAGACAAGGGGGGGAGGAAAATTTTGCCAACATTAAAAACATTTCCCAGGTAACAAAGGTGTAAGTTCTTACCATCACGAGGGCCTGCCTAGGGATAACATTTTTTGCAGGGCGGGGGTTGCTGGTGGGATCGGGTTTTTTGCCCGGAAACGGGGCAAATTGGGGCAACTTAGTTGCCCGGCTGCAGGATGATTGGCTTCCCCTTTTCTGACTTGGGCGGGCGGAAAAAAGCCCTAAAAAATTTGAGCAAGTAATTTTCAAAACGTTGGGAAAACACTTGCCCGCGTCCTTCGATTGTGAAACATTTTCCCTTTTAAATGTGTTAAAATTGGGCTGTAACATTTTCCTCTGTTAATAAAAAAGCCCCCTGGCAGAAAAAGGGATGGGCCCCCTATGTTGGGTTGTTTTTTTTTTTAAAAATTTTTTAGTTTTTAGCGTCCTGGGTTTTTAAAGCTTGATCATGTTTTTTTTTGGGGGAAACCAAAAGGTGATACTTGTGCAGGGGTTGGGAGGGGGCTTTTTCTGGGAAAAGAAAAATTTTCCCCTTTTGGGAAATGACCCAAAAGTGAAAGGAAGGGCCAAAATTAAAGGGGGCGTCTTTCCCACAGGGGTCGCTTGCGTTTTTTTGTTAAAAATTTTCCCCCAAAAACAAGTCACTTTGCTATTATGTCCATTACCAGTGTCCCCACCTATTCCTAGATATTCCCTCTTTTGGGAGGGCTTTTCAGCTCCTCAGTCGCTATAAAACTCAAACCTTTTTTTAACCCTCATATAAGGGGTTTTAGCGCTGGTTGCTAAAGCTACAGGCCTTGGGGTCCTCAACCTGGGAACTGAAGGCCCCAAAAACAAAACCCTTTGTTTGCCAGAAAACACCCCCCGAAATTAAAAAATGAAACCCCAAAAAACAGGAAAATTTTCATATGAAAACGAAAAAGGATTTAGCCCACCCACCCCTTTAAAGGGGCACTTAATTCGGTAAAAATGCTCTCCCGGGGCCCCACATCAAAAAGGAAAGGGCCTTTTTCAGAGTCGCAAAAGAACTAAAATGGTTAAAGAAAGGGGAATTTTTTTTCGGATTTAAATTCTTTCCAAATTTTTTTTCCCTAGCGTTCTGTGCAAGGAAACGTGCGACTGTATTAAGATAAGGTCGTGCTAGGAGTTGATTCAAAGATTTTGTTTTCTGATTTGACGTCACATGGAGTAAATTGTACAAGTTTATATATAAAAAGCTGAATGGCTGCAGCTTCCTAATACACTATGGGCCTCAAATCCCATTAGGGCTGCACCATTTTTTTTGGTGTGTTTTGCACCAAAAAACTGTTGACGCCCTATCCCTCTATATAAATGAACTGTCATACACCAAACCTAGGCGCATTATACGGCAGGCACGAAACATGAATGTGCCTAAAGTTGGCACGTTAAATATGCTAGCAGTGATATGCTATGAGCCTAGATTAGGCGCATCAATTATACTATGCAAGGTGTGCCACATGCCAGATTTTTGCCAGGTTCATTCGTTCAGACGCACTATACACTCATTTAATGCACCTTAAAACTGGTGGCGCCTCTTTTCTGACAGGTCGCCCTTTGTATTTTATTTTTCTTACCATTGTTAGATCTCTGCTTGCTGTCAGCTAATGTAGACATTATTATTTACATGCAGAGATAGAAACCAATCACAGCCAATGACACAGTTTTATCCAGATGCGTCAGCTCCCTATGAGGCCAGCACATCCACAGCACACATAACTCATGGTAGTAGAGCACAGTTTATGTGTCCTTGCAGTCCAGCCTGTCTAGCCTGCATACTGTTGTCACAAAACCTCAGCTGTGAGAAGTATTAGCTCTGTACAGGTTTTCTACTTCCTAATGTAAACAAGAACATTTCCACTCACTGACAGTAAGCAGAGATTTTGAAATAGTAATTGAAGGCGGAAGTGCATTAGAAAGCTGCTTTACACCCTTCAGTGATTGTGCTTCATTTGCAGCCCTTTGTGATGTCTTACCTTGCATCCTTCACATGTTATGACACCGTAGTGAATCCCAGAAGACTTATCGCCACAAATCTTGCATGGGATGACCTCAATCTGGGCTGCAATAGAAAAGAAGAGAAGCTGACAAGGTTTTTCTTTCCAGTGATGCTTCTGAGAAGCCACTTCAAGCGGCGCCTCCCACAGTCCACAGTGCGGACATGTTTTCATTCATAACTAGTTTATGGTCTCCTCTGAGTAGGCATTTGTTAATGTGGAAATCACCTTTATTTTACCTGGGGTGGAAAGTGTTAAGATTGAAAGTGTCAAAAACGCTGTGATGAGAAATACAACACTAAAGCTTCAGCCGAACAAACCCCTTCCCACTTGTTGTAAAACCTCAGACGTCCGCTTCTGTCTTATTCATCGTCTCCAGGCTTGAGGGCTGCAGCAATATTTGCATACACTGGTTTTCTACCGATTAGTCCCTTGCTCAATATTTACAATAATAATAGTAAATTAGGCTATGTCTACACTGCAGTGGACAAACAACCTGAAACCAAATCCTAAGAACGTTCAGAAAACTGAGTTTTTTTGCCCACTGCCAGTTATATTGTACAGTGCAGAGAAGAGAATGTCATCATTTACATCGGTCCTGGTTCCCATTGGGGCTCAAACTTTAAATTCCAGAGTAATTTATCAGGTTCTTTTTTGGAGTATGGGGAAAACTGGAGTAGTCGGATGAAACCCACACGAACACAAGGCCACATGTATGAACCTGTTTAGGTCTAAAACTCACTTTTTTGCCCATAGTTTACTATGGGCAAAAAAGTGAGTTTTAGACCTAAACAGGTGACCCATATCTTTCTCTGTTCTCTTGATCCAACTCATTGCTGGTCTTCCCCTTTTATAGTTTACCTTATAACTTGCCAAGCATAATTGGGCACATTTATTTTGGTAATTCGCCAAAATTCTGGCATACATGCTTTTCCCCACATTTATTATGTCTTGTAGTTTCTTGACACTTCTGTGTCTTGTCCGACAAAAGGGGATGTGGTATCTGTAAAAAGGGCAAGGTTTTGTGCAAAGAGCGTGGTTTAACATGTGGCCCCAAGTGCCAAAACAATTTTTAAGCTATTTATGTTATAAAGCAAGACAACTAATAGGAGGTGCGAGTTTAGACTAAGCATAAATAGGTGACAGATTTATCAACACTATGAAAAATGTTGTAAAGTATAAGGGTATGATCGCCGCTGAGTGTTTGCAACACGCCTGTCAGGTCCATCTTTCTGATGCAATCCAAGAAATGACATGCAATTCTTTGATCGCATCTGCAAAATGGACCCAACAGGCGCGATGCAAACACGCGATCGCTCATGTGAACGCCGGCAGTGATAAACTCACTGCTAATTGTTACATGCGTCTCTGGGTCCGTTATGATGAACCCAGAGTCGCTTCAGAAAAGCGGATGTTCACACGGAGGCAAGACACAGTGTGAACATACCCTAAGCATACAGGGAAAGGGTTAAAATAGTCTTTTTTAGAAAGACTCCTAAGTTACGCTAAGTATTAGACAGTATTGATAAATCTGCCCCAACTTCTTGTTGTAATGATCTTTCCCTTTGCATGATGCATCCAAAGTATGAGAGTCATCATCTCGTCATCTGGGCCTCCAAAGCATGAGAGTCGTAGTCATACTAAGAATTACCGAGATCGGCCGCTGCGCTTGACATAAGCCAGTAGTTACTGTACCATAAGTTTTTTTAAAAATCATCCTTGATGGACTGACAGCCATGTCATTCTATTGGAGCATCACTCTAAGGCTATGTTCACACGCCATAATTGCGGGGCGAAATTACGCCCCGAAATTACGACAGGGGCGGGGCGGGATGGGGAGTGAGGGGTGGCGGGGGGAGAATCACTGCTAGCGGCGCGTATACGCCGCTAGAAAGTGACATGTCAATTATCCCCCGCCCAGCCGGCTTCGCCGGGCGTGCAGAGGAGAACGTAATCCATATTCTCTATGAAACTGTGAATTTAAACCGTAATGAATGGGCCGTTTTCGGCCCGTAATTGGCGCACTCCGGCGCGTATTACGGACCGAAATACGGCCCATTTTAAGCCGTGTGAACATAGCCTAAGGGCAAAATGTTCGAAAATTGGCATCGATGCGGCAGTTTTGGCGCATTTAATCAGTGTAAAATGCGCCTGAAAGTACGATCCTTTCAAAAATCTGGCGTCTGGTGTATCTTGCACAGTAAACTTAATGCACCTTGCGCAATCGCTGCACATAGCGTATCAGTGCCAGTATATGTAATGTGCCTATTGAGACGCATTGCATAATGAAGGGGCATAACGTATCATTACTAGTGTATGTAATGTACCTCAATAGGCGCATTGCGTTATGGAGGCGCTTAGCGTATCATTGCTACTATATTTAATACGTATTTTTAGGCGCATTACAATGTGTCGTTCCCCGCATATAATGCACCTAGAGAATATAGCATCAAGAATATTTTTGGTGCAGAATAGACCAAAAATACGGCGCTTGCGTATTGGGACATGTCGCCCTAAGTGTTCAAGGAATTTCCTAAATTTCCTAACTGGGTGGTGCTCAATTCCCAGTCAGCCGCTGTGGTTTGGCGGGTAGCAGCTATGACATATCTGAGAAGACTGATTAACCAAGGATATTGGGTCAGGATGAGGAATTTAGGACCAGTTTTAGGACTGTATATAACTGTGATGAAAGAGTTATAAAGGGGGGAAAAGAAAACTTCCTCTACAAACATTGCACCTCCGGGCACTCAGACCAGATATGGAAGAGGAACCATTTGTTACACCACAAACATACATGACGAGCTGAAGAGTGCATATTGTGTACTATATGGACAGGACTGTGTCATCCCTGCATGTTATCTGAGATTTAAGATTTATGTATAAATGGAAATAATTTGACCCAATCATTTGGCGGTAATCTAGATCAGTCTCATTTCCGTACATAGTTTTTTTTTTAAAGGTACCTGTACATTATTAAAGGGGTTGTCTCATTACAGTGATTAGCTTTCTAAATTAAATGTAGACTTTTCCCAAATATATCAGTCTTTTGATATAACCGTATTCAGAAAATAAGAGAGATTTTACCTGCTCTGATTGCGCACATGTTTTTATAGTTACCGTCCTGCTCTCCCTTCCTGATTGAACAGAAAACAGTAAGTGACATGTAGTGTAAAAGTGTTCTTGGCCATCAGGCATCCATATTGGTAGGGCCCTTTAAGGACAGTTTTAGCCTGCATTAGATAGTATTGTCTGTAAGTTTCCCAGCACCTGTTATCAATGTTTAGTGAGAACGAGTTATGTTTCTATTACCACTCAGCTACATAGCTTTCTCATTGATGTTTAGTGAGAACAAATCATGTTAATACTACTACCTAGCAATGTTTAGGGAGAAATGATGGTACCAAAAGCTTTTGGCTTGTTTCATCCAGGGAGGTATTTGTCAGGTGTTGATTGACGTCTGAAGAGATGGCCCCTCAGAAGAGGACTACTACACCGGACAAATTAAACCTATTACAGCTTGTGTATCACTTGGTTGCACAAGCCTTTATTTAATATACAAACTGGTGAAGAGTGCAGCGAGCTTAGAAGCCTGATCACCTGTGGGCTATAGGGGGACGCCCCATTGCCACAGTGTGGATCCCAGGAATCTATATCCTCGCTGTTCTTCTTCTCACAGCTGATGTTCCGGATATGAAGCGTCATTCCTGGTGCAGTTTTTCCTGTATAGTGTGTAATATAAATATTTGCAATCCATGTTATCCGTGCTTTGCCTTTGTAATCTATATGCAATATCACACTATTTTCTTTTGTAATCATTGATCCATTATAATAAAATGAATTGCCTTCTTTAAAGCTGTATCCGACCCCTTAAGATAGTTGGCAAAAGATGACGTTACCAGGACGTTCAGCAGCTTGAGAACAGAGAGTGTTATCTCTAACAAACCCAGGATATAGATTACTTTTGGTTGTTTACTTTAAGCTCCGTAGCCGTCTGCACTATAAATTACATCTGCTGCCGTCATGGTAGTGCAATTAGAAGAACTGGGAATATGGAGCTGTTATGTGGAGAGCAGGACGGTAACCATAGAAACCTGTGTGCACTCAGAGCAGCTCAAATGTTTCTTATCTTCTGAACAAGGTAATATCAAAAGACCAGTGTATTTGGAAAAGTCTTCATTTAACATTCCTTCATGTTGAAAGCTCATCCTTGTAGTGAGATGACCCCTTTAACTTTAATTATTTTTAGGGACCTGGAATAATACAGCCCTGACATTGTTTTTGTGTTTTATCTATACATCTTTCATTATAGCTCCCATGCACTCCATAGACATAACCATATAGGTGTTTTTTTCAACCCATCCACACATACGTCCACATGTGGGAAGGGATTCACAAGGTTATGTATTTAACCCTGGGATGCTGGAGAATAATTCTTTATTATGTTTAGACTTCAGTAATGTGTAATGGCTGGCATTGGCACGGTACATGGTGCCCTCTATAGGCTGGGTTTTGTGGTGCAAATTATTGACTTTGGGATTATCTCTGTAGATGACCAGATTATTGTCATTTATATCTTGCATCACTTTCTGTGACAGTGAAGTAGTACTGGGTTACATCTGCAGCTTCTCTGCGTGGCTCGCGGTCTCTGCTCAGGGACAGGGGGAGCTTCTCTTGTTTGGGTTGTGCTCTTGTATACGCGAGCACTAGGAATCACTATGACATGGTTTCTTCCATTGTTATCAAGGTATCTCCAAATTGTTTTAAACATACAATTGGTACTGTGTTAAGCTTGGCTCACACCTGCATAGGCGCCTCCATTCAAAACCTCTGTGGCAGAGGTGAAAAGTGGCACCGAGGGATTCGTTTTACTACGGACACCATCAGCACCCAGTGATTATGGGTCCATTGGGTCTCCTCTGTGGTGTCTGTCACGTACACAGAAAAAGTAGTGCAGCTTGCTAGTATTTTTTTGTCATTCCCACTGGAAACGCAGCGGAGGTTCTGAACGGATCCTCAGACCCGTATATGAACCAAGCCTACACCTCAGAGGTTTTGTTGTGTATTATAGCTGATGTGTGTATTACATTGGAAATTAGTAATACGGAAAGTTTATGTTCAGGTTGTTTAGGTGACAGAGGAGGACATATGTGACATGTAGGTGGATGCATGGTGGAGGAGTAGACATGACGGCAGGTGATGGTTGGCAGCTGGTCACGCCATCTCCTGTGGTGAGGGCAGATTTCCTGATGCAACAGGACAGCTATGTCACAGCTATGTCAGAACTATTTGGTGAAGAGACGGGAGGCGGGGAAGTGACATTATCAATAAGGTGCCAGCATTTTTTTGGCCAAATCCCCAAAAATTTGTTCACAGATTTTTAGGTGCTCATGTTTTTTTTTTCTTCCAAACTGTTTTTATTAGAGTTTTCAATTGTGAACAATCATTTATAACAAGGGGTTGTGGGGAAGGTATAAGGGAGGGGGGGAAGGGGAGGGGGAGGGGAAGGGGGTACGTTTAGCTACAAAGAGATCAATTTATGGTTTGAGGGTGATATTTGTGCTTAAGAGTTCTGAGTTCAACGGGGCCTAAGTCAGTTATAAATTCAGATTAAAGGGCGTTGAAGTTCTGATGTTGTTGTCAACTTTAAGGACAGTCTTTTGGGAAAGTGTGTTTCCGTAGGGCGGTCCCGTGTTCCCAATATAGTCCATCCATTCTACCTAAAGATTCGAAATCACATTTGGAGTGCCGGAGAGTCCGGATAGTGGTTTGTAGAGCAAGTTAATTGACTGGAGACTTAGGGGTTGATGTAGTGTTTAACCATGGTCTTTATAGGTGCTCATGTTTATCCCTTGTCGTCATCTTGTTTCGTTATGAAGGCCTTTATTTTGGCACAGAGCTGCATGTCATATATTGCCTGGACCCAAGGTTCATACATACAGCATTGATAGAAACACAGACCACAAATACGGCTGTATATATGGAGCCGAAAGTGAACAGAACTAATGAAAGTGTCACCATAACCACTGCCAGCGCCCATAATAATGTAATAGTGCTGTTATAATGGAGCCAGACATGGCAAGCCGATAACAGAGCCAGATACAGTGCATCCATAATGATGCCAGCCAGTGCCCCATACCAGAGCTAGACACAGTGCTCCTATAACAATGCCAGATACAGTACCCCCGTATAAGAGCTAGACACAGTGCTCCTATAACAGAGCCAGATACAGTACCCCCCATATCAAAGCTAGACACAGTGCTTCTATAATAGAGCCAGATACAGTGCCCCCATATCAGAGCTAGACACAGTGCTCCTATAACAGAGCCAGATACAGTACCACCATATCAGAGCTAGACACAGTGCTCCTATAACAGAGCCAGATACAGTCCCCACCATACCCAGAGCTAGACACAGTGCTCCTATAACAGAGCCAGATACCGTACCACCTTATCAGAGCTAGACACAGTGCTCCTATAACAGAGCCAGATACCGTACCCCCATATCAAAGCTAGACACAATGCTTCTATAATAGAGCCAGATACAGTGCCCCCATATCAGAGCTAGACACAGTGCTCCTATAAGAGCCAGATACAGTACCACCATATCAGAGCTAGACACAGTTCTCCTATATCCGCGCCAGATACAGTACCACCTTATCAGATCTAGACACAGTGCTCCTATAACAGAGCCAGATACAGTACCCCCATATCAAAGCTAGACACAGTGCTCCTATAACAGAGCCAGATACAGTACCCCCATATCAGAGCTATAGCTAGACACAGTGCTCCTATAACAGAGCCAGATACAGTACCCCCATATCAGAGCTATAGCTAGACACAGTGCTCCTATAACAGAGCCAGATACAGTACCCCCATACCAGAGCTAGACACAGTGCTCCTATAACAGAGCCAGATACAGTACCCCCATATCAGAGCTAGACACAGTGCTCCTATAACAGCTCCTATAACTCATGTTGGCGTAAGGAACAGAGGCCTAAATCTATAGCGGGCCGGGAGAGGATGTGAGGAGCACGCTATTTGATGCATCTTTGATGCCTGGACCACCGCGTATTGCTCTTTAAACCACCTGTTGCTTTATACCAGTTTCACAACCTAAAAACTGCTGCTCACGATTAGTAAGACTTACTTAAAGGGGTTTTGCCACCATGTAATGTTGACGTGGGAACCTCCAACATGGGTATTTAATCACTTTTCTAAATATATGTGATTAAAAAAAGTGAAAACTCTGAGAGCTACAGCATTTCTCAACCCCCCTTGGTTACCACAAAGCTTCCCCTAGTCACGACCCATGAATGGTCTTTTAAGGCACCGGGTAGCAATATGTTTTCTTTTGTATACAGAATAACTAGCTGTAGTGTTATTAGATCCCTGCTTTATCTGATGAAGAAGCTTTCAATCTGCTGTTTAGAATTGGTTGTCTCGTTGGTATACAGAATTCCAAAGGTATAGTTTGATTATTTGAGTGAACATGTCACAGGATCCGTTATGCAGGCTCTGTGCTCTGGCTGTGTGTGTCTGTGTGTGTCTCTGTGTCTTGCTGCGTAATTTGTTTACATTACATTAGCTTCTTAGCAGATAAGGTTTCTCCTGACAGTGCCGTCTGAGGCTCTGTGTCTTGCTGTATTGAATCCACTGTTGTACTGTTTATTAGTTCACTTAAGTTTTTAGACGCTCCCTTTGGATTCCTCACTCCCCCCTCCCCTCTCCCACTCTCCACTGCAGCTTCATGACTCAGATTGAATTGTTGACATCTTGCTCTAATACTGAACTGAGGTCAGTACTTGGTCTGGTGGCAAATCCCCTTTAAAGGAGGAAACCTGAATGTCACATGATCTGTCACTTGAAAGTGTTGAATCCAAATGGCTTCAATGAGGACTTACTATGTGGGCCACTTATCTAAGTTCATATGCTTTACTAGTGGACGTCGTGGATGACAATCTCTACCACAACACTGTTAGAAAGGCTGCAGGACTCTTCAGAGGAGTCCGGGCCTTGGGTTCTGAAAAATGAGGACAACCTATGCAATATTGGTCAGGCTTTAATATTATGGTCGGCTGCTGTATGCAGATTGGCAATGATCTGTAACGTTGTGTGTACAGTATAGTTGTTTGATATATATATATATATATATATATATATATATATATATATATATATATATATATATATATATATATATATACAGATGATGGCGACAGAGGAGATCGGCACCTGTGGTTTGCATCACAACTTCTATTTTTAGAGGATTCGGTTGTAGTGTTCGCACATCCCTGCTGAGTCCTGTGGTCTCATTGTACTCTGAGCCTGTACGTTGGCTCCAGGTGCCAAAAAGTCTTAGATACTCTCGCAGGACGTTAAAGAACAGAGGAGTCTATTTACAGTGCTGCGCAGCTGGATGTGCTCGCTATATTTGTATCTAGTCTTTGGAGCAGCTGGTCTTCCATTTCAGGCCGGCTCTTGCTTACTGTGCTGTATCAATCAATGGTAATTTAGTGGGCTGTTATTCACACACAGCTTTAGTTTTGCAGAAAATTGTGTATCCTGCAGGAAGCTCTGATGTGGAGGCTTTCCAATATACTATATATATAGTCCATTCTATTTATCCCTTACTATTTTTTTTTAACGCACATTTAGTATATTAGCAATATATATATATATAATATATATATATATATATATAAAATATTTTATATATATATATATATAAAATTATATAATACACACACACACAACACACACACACTAAATGTATGTTAAGAAGAAGTAAGTGGTATAAAATTTATAAAAACATTTTTGCCAATGTTTTGATTGTAGATGCTTTGTGGCAATAAAAAGATATAACCTCTAAAGTGATTGGTGAATGGGAAACGAGGATTTAAATTTATTTCCTGCATTTTGTGCATAAAAAAAGAATATGAATTGAATGCACAATGACATTTCAAGAATGTAGTATACAACATATATGACATATCTCCGTATCAGCGCCATACATGACATATCTCTGTATCAGCGCCATGCATGACATTTCTATACAGCACCATGATACATATTTTCCCTACAGCCAAGCATGAAAATCCCATACGCGCCATGATGACAATTTCCATACGGCGCCATGCATGACAATCTCCCAAAGAGAGCCA